>BSBK01004020.1:0-5000 GCA_027943335.1 Chamaecyparis obtusa
AATGCTCAGTTAGAGCAAAGACCCTATTAGGAGCCACTCAATTAAGGGATTTACTCTAGCCCTGTAGGAGATTTACCCTATTAGGAGTAACCTTTTTAAGGGATTTCAAACCCTAGTTAAAGAATCACTTGGTTAAAGGATTTACAAATAAGACTTTTAGAGTTTATTTGGTTAAGGGATTTTCTTGTAGAAACTATTAGGAATCAACAAGTACAATTATCTGAGAAAATAACACTTCTCTTCTTCTAGAATAGATCCAGTTCAAGCTCAATCTCTACTACACATTCAGAGTATCCAACCCTAAAATTGCACATTTGCATTCACAATCTTTCTCCCCACTTTTCCTACATAATTACATCAAAATTATATATATACACACTCACTAACTAGATCATCCATGACCTAATTACATTTGAATTTCACCATTTACAATTCATTTTTGCTCAAACTTTGAACCCTAAAATGTGTTACCCATTAACAATTACAATTTTTAGTTCACGTCAGCCTCTAGATCCATCACACAATTGATTTGACAAATAAAAGTAAAACCACATCACACTCTCCAAAGTTTCTTGCATAGCTCTAAGAAATTTGATCAATACGATCATGAAAATTCCAACTCATCATTCCAATTTGATCTGCCACATCACTATAATCCTTATAATACATAACTACTTATCACAACATGATGCAACATCACTAGTTAAGGGATCTAACTCATTGTTCTAAGAACTTTTCATTTTCACTGAGTGATATTTTTTCCATTGAAAATTTATCTTTTGTTTCACCCATCATGATGCGGTCACAACAAAAACTCCATAACATAGTCAAGATAACATATCCTGAATTGCAACACCCGAGTCCAAACCTATTTGACACAATCATCAAATCATTCCTTCTTAGCTTCATCATGTTCTTCCTATTAACTTTTTATTCTTCAATCATAAGTCACAATATACATATGCTAAACCTATGGGTCATAAACATACAATCTAGAGACATCACTAAGACTTCCATTATGATCACACACTCCAACTCTTACCTCAGCTCTAGATCCAACCCTCTTTAACAGATATCAACATAACCACTAAGTTGACATTTATGAAAACATCATAAATGGTCAACCTATCATCATATCTTCATCAAACACATACCATAACATTCTCAAGTTATCTCTACATTATTTATGCAACAATCTCCCCCTTTGGTACTTGATGGAAAACACTGACAATACCAAACAACCAAATACTGTCTATGATAATCTTCTCCTTTAAAGTCTATCTTCTCCCCCTGCACCTTCAACTAATTTTTCTACTAGCTTCTCCTAATTTTCCTTACAGATAAATCTCCCCCTTTAATAATGATGCCAAAGGCACAATATGCCTAAGTCTTCATTTGCTGCAACAATCTTCATCTCTTTCCAACTACTCCCCCTAAGGAGTAGTCACCTGAACATCAATCCAAATTGAAAAATATATCAAAAAGTCCACTGGATTGATGCATCAAAAACATATCAAGTTCTTCTCAGGTAGGGGATACAACCCTTAGTTGACTTCTAAGGTACTCAAAAGTATCTTTAAGGAGTGGCTTTGTAAAAATATCTTCTATTTGTTGGTACATATTCCAACCTCACCTCCTTCTCTTTCACTTTCTCTCTTAGAAAGTAATACTTAATAGCAATGTGCTTAGTCTTTGAATACATTACAATATTCTTAGAAATATTTATTGCACTTGTATTGTCACAAAAAACTAGTTATCTGTTTAGTCACCTTTTCTTTCATATCTTCAGGGATCTTCTTCATCCATGCAATTTTTGTATAGTTTATAACCACTGCTACATACTCTACTTCTTCTTTAGATTATGAGATATATTTATAATTCTTTCTTTTGCAAGATATAAGCCTTTTACCTAAGAAGAATGAACCAACACTTGTGCTCTTTCTATCATCAATATTTCCTAGCCCCAATTTGCATTAGTAAACAAACTCAAAGATAAATCACCATAATGAGCATACCATAGAGCATAGTCAACTATCCCTTTCAAATACTTGAATATCCTTTTGACTTCAACCATATGAGATTCTTTAAGATTTTATTGAAATCTTGCCAGTATTCCAATTACTTGACAAATATCTGGTCTATTATGAAACAAAATACTACAAATTACCAATCATAGACCTATCTAAATTAGCATCTACTACATCAAATTAATCATCCTTCAAAAATTTACATCCTATTACCATGGGGGTTCCAAATGTTTTGGATTCATCCATACCAAAAGTCTTGAGAACTTCTTTCACATATTGGATTTACTGATATATATATATATATAATATATATATATATATATATATTATATATATATATCTATATATATTATATATATATATATATATATATATATATATATATACTATTCTTTAGTTGTGAAACTTGCAATCCAATAAATAATTTTATCTCCCCAATAATTGAAATTTCAAACTCCTTCATTTCTTCAACAAATGTCAAGTTCATCTCATCATTTTCTCCAAAGATTATATCATCAAAAAACACTTAAGCTATCAAAAAAATTATCCTTCAATTTTTAGGTACACATTACTATCATCACTTGTTCTATTAAAACCAATCTGGATAAGATAAGAGTGTAACCTTTCATACAATGCTCCCAGTGCTTGTTTCAGTCCATATAGTTCTTTTTACAACTTACAAACCATGTCCTTTTCCTTTGTCAATGCAAAACCATTAGGTTGTATCTATGTAGAATTATTCTTCAAGAATTCCATTCAGAAAGATGACTTGACATCCATTTGAAAAGATTTGAACCCTTTTATAAGTAGCATAAGCAAGTAGAATTATTACCCTTCTAATCTTTCCACTAGAGAAGAAGTATCTCCATAGTCTAGGCCTTCTTTTTTGTGCATAACCCTTACAATTCAAGACTTTCCTTATTTCTAAGAAGATCTCCATCTTTATTTAGTTTGTTCCTAAAAAAACATTTGGTACCAATCACATTTTTATCTGTAGGTCTAGGAACAAGAGTCCATGTATCATTTTCTCAATTTGATCAAGTTCTTCCTCCATATATTTTACCCAATCCTCATCCTTGATTGCTTCCTTCACCAACTTCAGCTTGTACTTAGAAATCAAATGAGTATTTTATGTAAGATTTCTTCTAGTTAGAACACCTACATTCTTATTATCTATAATCTAATAAGTAGAGTGATTTAACTTCACATACCTAGGCATCATGGTTTAGGTCTAGGAGCTTCTTCTTCTACCAGTTGAATCACCACTTCCACATTATATTTTGTTCTTTCATTTGATCCAATTCTTGTTAAATATACACAATCTCTTGATCATCCTCAGTCACTTTCTTACTTGAATCATTAGATTTCTCAAGGTACTCATCCACCTTTACATTAAGCACTCTCAATCATCTTGTTAGTTCTCTTATTGAAAACATTTATATGATTTAATTTGAGTGGAATAGCCCAAGAAAAATACTTTCATCACTTTTTGGATCAAACTTGCCTATGTAATCATCCCTCTTAATATAAAAATCTACTACCAAAGACTTTTAAATATTTGATGAAGGGTGCTCCCCTTAATACCACAAACACATAACATAAATAGAGAAACAACAACAATTTGCAAGAACATAAAATGGGCTTCTTATTATCTCCACAAATGTGGAATTACAATTTTTTAGAATTACAAATATGCAAAGCCACATGTGTATTTTCCTTATAATATTCTATAGGATAAAGCCACAAATTATTACCCAGAACTAATCTAAACTTCCCTAGACAATACTACGAGCCTTTCTTATATAGACAATTTCCATCACCTAAGAAGGTTCCAAAAATTTAGCCATTAAGGCCGACTTCCCCTAGAATTATTTTGTTTTTCATAATTTTTACAATAGGGTCGGCTCAAAATAATTACAAAATATGTTTTTAGGTAGCCCAACTTTTGGAGGCCATAACGTTATAAACCATATCAGCTCCATTTTTCTATTATAACCACTTTTCAGAAATGATAGGACATGATCTATAGTGCCTGACTCACACAAGCTCCAATCAGCTGTGGGTTGATCATGATCTGGAGCCTCTAAGGCCTTCAAAATTGAGCTCAAAGATTTCGTACCTAGAAACCTCAATAACTTCAATGATACAGATGATATGGAAATGGAAATCAACTGGTAGGCTGATATGACTAAGGTGAACCTCCACCTGTGAAATCAGAACATTTCAAGTTCATATGACCAACTTACTAAAAATATAGTAAGTTTCCATAAATAGCAGATTTGCACAAGATAGCCCTTATTGAAAAGAAACCAGAAATATTTTTGGGTGATGCAAGATTGCTCTTACACCCAGGATGCTCCTACATCAATATTTAACATTAGGTGAATGACCATACTATATCTTATAGGGTGTCTTATTGGTTCCTTTCTTTACTTGCACCAGTTTAGTGTGTAAACAATAGTATTAGTTTCTTCTCTCCAATACACTTTTGGTAATATCACCTGGAATTAACATTGTCCTTACAAATTATACTATAGCTATGTTCTTTCTCTCAGCAACACCATTTTTTTGTGGAGTCCTTGGGGTGGACATTTGTCTCTTGATTCCATTATATTCATACTACTTAAAAAATTCTATAGAACTAAATTCTCCAACTCTATCAGATCTTGAACACTTCAAATTTTTACCTTGATCTCCTTCTCAACCAGTGCCTTGAATGCTTTGAATTTTTTGAATGCATTAGATTTATCCTTCAAAAAAGTTACCCACATCATTCTAGAATAGGCATCAGTAAATAGTATGAAATATCTATCACCTTGATAACTTCTCTACCTCATAGGCCCACAAAGATCAATATATACAAAATCAAGTATGCCCTCAGATGAAAGACTTGATTTGGAAAGTAGAACCAATTAACTTACCCAACTGACATTATTTAACACATCATGTTGTCTATCTTGACTAATTATGGCA
>BSBK01004020.1:10000-110000 GCA_027943335.1 Chamaecyparis obtusa
TGTCTTTTCCCGTATTTTTTCTTTCCACTGACACCAGATCAATTGTTGTTTCCAGATTGGATAGGTACTCCACTAATGCCTTTGGATCTGCCTCTGTCTTAGCTGCCTATGCTCTAGCTACTACTACTGTGTCTTGATCTCATTATGGATCAATGGATGAAACTACAACTACATGTGTTTGCTTAAACTGAGTAACCCCAATCTCGACTTGGAACTGCTTCCTATGTGTGCTCCTACCTTTGACTTTGATAGATCATTTATTGGTTATGGGTCAACCTAAACTGATACTGATGTTTGCAGGTAAACTGGCTCTGATACTCAAACTGGCTAAGATTTTGTTTCTACTCCTACTTACTTTCATATGAATGTAATGGAATTTCATGAGTAATGAAATAAGGAATTTATTTGCATAGTTAAGAATGTCATCTGTATGTTTAAATAGTATTAAGAATTATGATAATGCATGAATATGTGGTTACAAAATTGTGCAATGATTTCATTCATTCATTTTTAGATGGCATGTGGTAGTGGTTAGTGGATGAACATCCAAAGGTAAAAGGAAATACAATGTTAAAAGAGAAGAAATGAAAGAACAAACTAAATTCATGATATCATAATTTGTAGGGTTGATGATGATTTCATTCATTCGCTCTTATGACATGTGGTAGTGGTTAGTTTTTAAACATCCTAAGGTAAAAGGAAAAACATTGCCAAAAGAGAAGAAATGAAAGAACACAATTAAATTGGTGATGTCATAATTTATAGGGCTATTGAGGACATGTAACATGAAGTTCATCCATTTAGTGTATTGGTAGATGATGTAGTTGCATCCTTTAGAATTTATACATAGATGATGTGAGTATGTGTAGGATCATGGTATGCCAAAAAGTGGCGATGTGAAAAAGAAGTCCTGATTGATAGACTCTTTGAAAAATAACAATAACTTTCAAATAATATAACATTTTTGAAATCTTAAATATACATCACATTCTATTCTTCACCTAATACAATAATAATAAACAATTCTTTCAATTTGATGAAGTTTAGACTAAGTTAAGGTGGTCAAACATGAGAGTTTTAATATTCAGGAAAATTTGTAGCAGGAAAATCATAATTAAATATTTATGTGGAAACAAAATACAAAAAAATATACATCACATCTGTACATGAGTATACTACTTTTATCTAGAATCTTATAAAAAAATATTATCATTTGATTTTGTTTAATGTGGTTAGACATACACCTACTTGTTATCTTTCTAATCTCGATTCATAGAGTTATTGAAAAATAGCTAAAACTTTCAAACTGTATAACATTTTTGAAATCCAAAATATGTGTCACATTCTATGTTTTTCCTACTACAAGAAAAATTAAAAAAAATCAATTTGATAAAGTTTAGACTAAGTTAACGTGGTTAGACACGAGATTTTTTGTATTCTGGAAAAGTTGTAGAAGAAAAATCATAATTAATTATTTACTTCGAAAATTTTTTATAAAAAAAACATGTGTCACATCTAGACATGAGTCTACTAATTATACCTAGAATTTTGTAAAAACAAATTATCATTTGATTGTGTTTAAGGTGGTCATACATACACCTACTCCTTATTTTTTCCTAAACTTTCCGTAATACTACATTGAAATTTGAAATTTTCAACATATAGAATAATTATTTTTCAAAAAATGGCCTAGTATCTTAGAAACTAAATTCAATTTTCTATAGATTCTCTTCTTACATATTTTTGATATAATATTTATAACTTGTTCAAATTTTTATGTCAACTTTCCTAAACCTAATTTTCTAGAATTTTATTTCCACTTAAGGGCCTAGTTTGGCATACCATGATCCTGCACATACCCATGTAC
Organism: Chamaecyparis obtusa; assembly: GCA_027943335.1. Taxonomy (NCBI): domain Eukaryota; kingdom Viridiplantae; phylum Streptophyta; class Pinopsida; order Cupressales; family Cupressaceae; genus Chamaecyparis; species Chamaecyparis obtusa. Next base: position 11,868 of record BSBK01004020.1, read on the forward strand.
TTTCCTCCTTGACAATGACACTGTCATATGAATAATAACCTTCTAAAAGCCCTAAACCCTTGTTAGAACAAATGGGCAATCCAAAGGGTGACTGACAAACAAATTGAAAATGATTTATTATAATAGAGCCGAGCAAGAAGGCTGAAAATGTTACCATACTTGAGCATAAAGTAAAAGATTAAATAACGTCAAACACAGAGAAATAAAAAACCATAATTTAAATAGTGATGAAATTATTTAAGGAATTTGAAAAAGCTCCAAACCCCTAGAAAAACTAAAGGACAATCATAAGATTGTCAGAAACAAAATGAAAATGAATCATTATAATAGAGATGACTAATAAGGCTCTAGAAGATAGCAGAATTGAGCCCATCGCAAAAGGCCAGACAATGTCAAAAGAGAAAAAATTAAATATGAAATTGTAAACAACAATGCCATCATTTATAGGGTTCTTTTAGGCTTATAATGAACTTCATGTATTCAAGGTATACATAACTGATCTATTCACTCTACACATAGTTGATAGAAGTCACAATACAAAGGTGGAATTATTTTGCACTGCAAGCTATAGAATGAACAAGAATGTGGACTTTGAAGTTTTCTATTAGAATCAAAAGTTTTCTATTAGAATCAAATTTATTAAATCTGTAGTGTATGGAACAATCTGAATGCAACCAGAAACTATCCTTGTGTATTTGAAGCAATCTACAAAATAAAGAAAGAAGAACTGTAGAGAAGGATGAAATTGAGTGGAATAGTTAAAATGGAGGAAGAAAAACTCTCACATCTTTCACTTGGAAGTTGGAATCTAGAGTGTTGTGTACATATAATTGGTTGGTGAGGAACATAAATTGTAATCACAGAGTGAAAAATGGGCAGCTATGCTTGCATCCATTGAGGTTGTCCAACAATTCTTAATAATATATCATTGTTGGTTCAAATCGATTGTTTTCTATCAACCTATAGGATCACAGTTTGCAGGGAAATTTTTTTGTTGATATAACTATTTATGTCCATTTAGGCTTGTGACAGACCACTAATTTCTATCATGCATTCTTTCAATTTGTCAAAATAATCACATTCCTCCACCACTTTCATAAAAAACTTCCAAAATTATTGCAATTTGATGTTATTTTGTTATGATTGAAGCTAATACAATTTGAGGGAAAATAATGTGAATTATTGAGACAACAATGTGATCTTATTTTGTTATGTTTTAAGATCAAAACTGATGGATATTAAAGAATTTTAATTATTGACATAAAATAGAATAATTGTGCAAGGTTCAAACAAGTTGTTTTAGGCTATAGGTAAGGATGCTCCACACTTTAAAATTCCAAATATCTTGCAAGGTTAATACATATTAAGGTAACATAATTGAAATTATTGATGCAACAATTTGATCTTATTTTGTTATGTTTTAAGGTGAATAATGGTTGGCCACAAGAAAGCTTAATTATTGAGACACTAGAGACTAAATCTACAAGGTTCAAACAAGCTTTTGTAGACCACATGCAAGAAGCCTTGACATTTTAAAACTCAAAAAATAATGCAAGCTATTAAAGAGAAACAATAGCTTGAATCTTAAAAAAAAGCATTATTATAGGAAGACTATTATCTTGATATATTTGAACATTACATAACCCAGGTTGAAGCAACCTCTAGTAGACCATTTGAGGCAAGAAATGGGGACCTCCTAGGCTGGCTAGCGAAAAGTGCATGCAACAGGAACATAACCCTTACATTCAAGGCTTTCCTTACTTCTAAGAACATCTCCATCCTCATTTAGTTTCTTCCTAAAAAACCATTTGGTACCAATCACATTTTTATCTATAGATCTAGGAACAAGAGTCCATGTATCATTTTCTCAATTTGATCAAGTTCTTCCTCCATAGATTTTACCCAATCCTCATCCTTGATTTCTTCCTTCCCCAGCTTAGGCTCGTACTTAGAAATCAAATAAGTATTTTCTATAATATTTCTTCTGATTAGAACACCTGCATTCTTATCACCTATAATCTGATCAGTAGAGTGATTTAACTTCACATACCTAGGCATCACTAGTTCAGGTCTAGGAGCTTCTTCTTCTACTGGTTGAATCACTACTTCCACATTATTTTGTTCTTTTATTTGATCCTATTCTTTTTAAATGTACACAATCTCTTGATCATCCTTAGTCACTTTCTTACTCGAATCATTATATTTCTCAGGGTATTCATCCACCTTTACATTAGCACTCTCAATCATCTTGTTAGTTCTCTTATTGAAACATTTATATGATTTAATTTGAGTGGAATAGACCAAGAAAATACCTTCATCACTTTTTGGATCAAACTTGCCTATGTAATCATCGTTCTTAATATAAAATCTACTACCAAAGACTTTTAAATATTTAACATTAGGTGAATGACCATACCATATCTTATAGGGTGTCTTATTGGTTCCTTTCTTTACTTGTACCCAGTTTAGTGTGTAAATAACAATATTAGTTTATTCTCTCCAATACACTTTTGGTACATCACCTTGAATTAACATTGTCCTTACAATATCCAGTATAGCTATGTTCTTTCTCTCAGCAACACCATTTTTTTGTGGAGTCCTTGGGGTGGACATTTGTCTATTGATTCCATTATGTTCATAGTACTTAACAAATTTTACAAAAGTAAATTCACCAAATCTATTAGATCTTGAACACTTCAAATTTTTACCTGATTCCTTCTCTACCAGTGCCTTGAATGCTTTGAATTTTTTGAATGCATTAGATTTATCCTTCAAAAAAGTTACCCGTATCATTCTATAATAGGCATCAGTAAATAGTATGAAATATCTATCACCTTGATAACTTCTCTACCTCATAGACCCACAAATATCAATATACACCAAATCAAGTATGCTCTCAGATGAAAGACTTGCTTTGGAAAGTAGAACCAGTTAACTTACCTAGCTGAAATTCTTTACACATTATGTTGTCTATCTTGACTAATTGTGGAAATCCCCTAGCTCCATTTGTCTTACTCACTTTGATCAAATTGTCAAAATTTACATGATAGAACCTTCTATGCCATAGCCAACTATCTTCAACCTTTTCAACCAAACAACTGTTCCCAGTATTATCCAGATGGAATAAATTACCTTTGGTTTTCCTACCAGTATCAATCTCATCACCTGATCTTCCAAGTATCCTACACATACCTCCTTTGAATTATAATTTGTAACCAACACTTAACAAATTATATGTCACAACATCCACAAGATAAACAACATCTATATTACTCTTTCCATTCAAAGTAATAGTGCCTTTACTTTTAACCAAACAAGGTGCATTGTTTCCAAACCTTACCACACTTCCATCAAACTCTTCAAACTTAATGAACTTACTCTTTTCATTGATCATGTGATGTGAGAACCTTCTTTCTATAATCCATTCATTATTGTGTGCCATGTGAGAAACTATTGCCTTTTCACCTTTAGATGGATCTTCTTTGACTACAAAAAATACAATCTCCTCTTCCTCATTGTCTTTTGATTCTTCATCAGTAACTCCATCAACTAAGCATAGCATTTTTTTATTCCCTTTTCCTTTAAACTTTCTGAACTTATCCTTTTGTTCACCATTAGGACACCTAGCTTCAATATGTCCAATCTTATTACATGAAAAACATTATAGTGGTAGCTTGCCTTTGTACTTAACAATCCCTCTAGGAAATCTATTTTCTAGTAGTGCTTCAATATCTCATTGTCTTGTCTCATCATCTAAGATATCTTCAATTTCTTTGTTGTAACTTGACATGCAATTAAAATCACAACTTAACTCTTTACCTTTCCTTACTGGTACATTAGGTAATGATGCCTTGAAAGATGCCTCAACTTTTGAAATATTGCTGTCTAAATTATTCAACTCAAATGCAGTAAGCTTACTAATTAGTCCATCTATAGTAACACTATTAAAAGTTCTTAGCTTATTTATAATTGATGATCTAATGGCATAAGAAGGCAATAAATTTCTCAACATTTTATGTACCACAACATCTTCCTCAATAGTTCCACCAAAACCTTTGATAGCACCAACAAATCCTTTTATACTTTGAACATATTGTGCAATGTTCTCTCCATCTACCATCCTCATGTCATCATACTTACCTCTGAGACTGTCTTCCTTTTTTCACATGAGTATATCCACCATAGATTAGCTTCAACTTTTCCCAAAAATCATAGATAGTATCAAGTCCATGGACAACAACATATTTAATATCAAATAAGGTACTTACAATGGATTCTTGTGCTTGAACTTATTATCCTTTTGTTTGTTCAGTTGATCATCATTAAGAGTTCCAACAGGAGTGGTATACTTGTGTGTGACATGCATCTAGTATTATGATCCCATACCTTTTAGATATAACTTCATTCTATCACTCCATAATAGATATTTATCTTTAGTGAACTTGTGAGGTTCCTTCCTCATCATTTTGGTATTTTCCTTAAACTGTTAGGCTTACCAAAAAAGAGGATCAAATATTTTATACCAATTGTTAGAATTATCAAGTCCAAGATTATTGAGAGGGGGGTGAATCAATAATCTAATAATTAAAGATTTCTTAAGCCATTCTACAACTTGCATCAAATAACATCCATTGCATGAATAAATAAAACATTAAAGATAAACATCTACAACCATGCAACATAATAACACCAATATTTTTCTCATGGAAACCCAACTAGAAAAAAACACATATGGGGATAGAACCCACAAGTAATTCTACACTCTTATGAAGTATGCTCAATTAAGATCTTATCCTTGTTAAAATCTTACAAATACATGGTTAAGAGAAAGACCCTCTTAGGAGCTACCTAGTTAAGGACCTCTAGCCCTGTTAGGACCTTTACCCTATTAAGAGTAACCATATTAAGGGATTTCAAACCCTAGTTAAAGATTCACTTGGTTAAAAGATTTTCCAATCAGACTTGTTAGAGTGTATGTGGTTAAGGGATTTTCTTGTAGAGACTGTTAGGAATCAACAAGTACAATGATATGAGAAAATAACACTTCTCTTTTTCTATTACACATCCAATTCAAGCTCAATCTCTACTACACATTCAGAACATCCAAACCCTACAATCACACATCTACATTCATAATATTTCTCTCCCACTCTTCCTACATAATACATTAAAATGATATAAATACACTTTCACTAAGTAGGTCATCCATGACCTAATTACATTTGAATTTTATCATTACAATTCATTACCACTCAAAATTTGAACCAAAAAAAGTGTTACCCATTAACAATTATAATTTCTAGTTCATGTCGGCCTCCAAATCCATCACACAATCGATTTGACAATGAAAAGTTAAACCACATCACACTCTCCAATGTTCTTGCATAACTCCAATAAATTCGGTCAACATAATGATGAAAATGCCAACTCATCATTCTACATCAATCTACCACATCACTATGATCCTTATAACACATAACCACTTATCACAACACAATGCAACATCATTGGTTAAGAATTTGACTGGTTGTTCTAATAACTTCTTTTCCTTTTCATTGAGTGATCTTCTATCCATTCAAACTTTGTCTTCTAGTTCACCAACTATGATGCAATTGCAACAACAACCCCATAACATAATCATGATAATATCCTAAATCTCAACACCTGAGTCCAAACCTATTTGACACAATCATCAAATCATTCACCCTTGGCTTCATCTTGTTCTTCTTGTTGACCTATTATTCTTCAATCAATCATAAGTCACAACATACATATGATAAACCTGTACGGTCATAGACATAGCATCTAGAGACATCACTAAGACTTCCATGATGATCGCACACTCCAACTCTTACCTCATCCCTAGATCCAACCTTTTGAACATATATCAACATAAACACTAAGCTGACATCAATGAAAACATCATAACTGATCAACCTATTATCAAATCTGCATTGAACACATACCATAACATTCTTAATTTATCTCTACACCATTTATACCAACATGTATATATATATATATGTGTGTGTGTGTGTGTGTGTATGTATACATCTACACACACACACACATATATACATATATATATATGTGTATATATATGTGTGTGTATATATATACACACACATATATATACATATATATATATGTGTATACACACACACACACACACATATATGTGTATATACACACACACACACACATATATATGTGTGTATATATATATACACATACATACATACATACATACATACATACCTACATACCTACATACCTACATACATACATACATACATACATACATACATACATACATACATACATACATACATACATACATACATACATACATACATACATACATATATATATATATATATATATATATATATATATATATATATATATATATATATATATAGAGAGAGAGAGAGAGAGAGAGAGAGAGAGTTCTTGGGTTTTCTTCTATTAAAATTCATGGTGGTTGTTTGTTTTTGATTGAGGTAAAATAAGGTTTTGAAGGGGCCCCAAAACCCTATACAAGATATAGAAAAGATAAGCATTACTAGAATGACAAAGACAAAATATCTACCACAAAGGCCAAGAAGACCCACAGAACAACCTAAAATATATTCAGATCAACACAAAAAACCACCAGCAAAAAAGAATAAACAACCTCCAACAAAACTATCAATAGACAACAAAAAAGAACATCCAACCCAAGAGATTAGTCCAACAAATTAAGGGATATACAGTGGTTGTTTACTATCTAATCCTTGAGAGTTTAGATTCTTAGAACTTAACCTGGTATAAACAATCCTATCAACATCACCATTGAGAACACCATGGACAACAACTGATAAGTGAAAAAGGATATGATAACTATAACCAAGTTGGACTGTCCCTTGGCTTCTATGATTCTACATGCCAAAGGAATCAAACACACATCTAGAAGAAAATAAACATAAATGGTGAAAGTTAAAAGAAAGAAATCTAAAGTGACATGTGAAGCAACAATACATGACATTCATTAGATTTTGGAGAATCAAAATCAGAAAAATAAAAATGTCAAACTATAACATGTAACATGTGGGTATAACATTATGTAATTATTTGATTTATTATTTGTAATCAGATCTATCAGTGCTTAATGCATGAATATAATTTTCTACAATCATTACATTCATTGCTTGTAATGGAATTTTATGAGTAATGAAATAAAGAATTTATTTGCATAGTTAAGAATGTTGTCTGTATGTTTATAGTATTAATAATTATGCTAATGCATGAATATGTGGTTACAAAATTGTGCAATGATTTCATTCTTTCATTATGATGGCATGTGGTAGTGGTTAGTGGATGAACATCCAAAGGTAAAAGGAAAAACAATGTCAAAAGAGCAGAAATGAAACAACAAACTAAATTTGTGATGTCATAATTTGTAGGGTTAATGATGATTTCATTCATTTGCTCTTATGACATGTGGTAGTGGTTAGTTTTTAAACATCCTAAGGTAAAAGGAAAAACATTGTCAAAAGAGAAGAAATGAGAGAACACAATTCAATTGGTGATGTCATAATTTATAGGGCTATTAAGGACATGTAACATGAAGTTCATCCATTTAGTGTATTGGTAGATGATGCAGTTGCATCCTTTGTAATTTATACATAGATGATGTACTTTCCTCCTTGACAACAACACTGTCATATGAATAATAACCTTCTAAAAGCCCTAAACCCTTGTTAGAACAAATGGTCAATCCAAGGGTGGGTGACAAACAAATTGAAAATGATTTATTATAATGGAGCTGAGAAAGAAGGCTAAAGATGTTAGCATAATTGAGCACAAAGTAAAAGACTAAATAACGTCAAACAAGGAGAAATGAAGAACCATAATGTAAATAGTGATGAAATTATTTAAAGAATTTGAAAAAGCTCTAAACCCCTAGAAAAACAAAAGGACAATCATAGGGTTGTCAAAAACAAAATAAAAATGCATCATTATAATAGAGATGACCAAGAAGGCTCTAGAAGATAGTAGAATTGAGCCCATCACAAAAGGCCAAACAATGTCAAAAGAGATCAAATCAAATATGAAATTGTAAACAACAACATCATCATTTATAGGGTTCTCTTAGGCTTATAATGAACTTCATGTATTCAAGGTATACATAACTAATCTATTCACTCTACACATAGTTGATAGAAGTCACAATACAAAGGTGGAATTATTTTGCACTGCAAGTTGTATCTAATGAACATGAATGTGGACTTTGAAGTTTTCTATTAGAATCAAATTTATTAAATTTGTAGTGTATGCAACAATTTGAATGCAACCACAAACTATCCTTGTGTATTTGAAGCAATCTACAAAATAAAGAAAGAAGTTGTAGAGAAGGATGAAATTGAGTGGAATAGTTAAAATGGAGGAAGAAAAACTCTCACATCTTTCTCTTGGAAGTTGGAATCTAGAGGGTTGTGTACATATAATTGGTTGGTGGAGGAACATAAATTGTAATCACGGAGTGAAAAATGGGCATCTACGCTTGCATCCATTGAGGTTGTCCAACAATTCTTAATAATATATCATTGTTGGTTCAAATCGATTGTTTTCTATCAACCTATAGGATCACAATTTGCAGGGAAAAAAAATTTGTTGATATAACTATTTATGACCATTTAGGCTTGTGACAAACCACTAATTTCTATCATGCATTCTTTCAATTTGTCAAAATAATCATAGTCCTCTACCACTTTCATAAAAAACTTCCAAAACTATTGCAATTTGATGTTATTTTGTTATGATTGAAGCTAATGCAATTTGAGGGAAAATAATGTGAATTATTGAGACAACAATGTGATCTTATTTTGTTATGTTTTAAGATCAAAACTGATGGATATTAAAGAATTTTAATTATTGACATAAAATAGAATAATTGTGCAAGGTTCAAACAAGTTGTTTTAGGCTATAGGTAAGGATGCTCCACACTTTAAAATTCCAAATATCTTGCAAGGTTAATACATATTGAGGTAATATAATTGAAATTATTGATGCAACAATTTGATCTTATTTTGTTATGTTTTAAGGTGAATAATGGTTGGCCACAAGAAAGCTTAATTATTGAGACACTAGAGACTAAATCTACAAGGTTCAAACAAGCTTTTGTAGACCAAATGCAAGAAGCCTTGACATTTTAAAACTCAAAGAATGGTGCAAGCTATTAAAGAGAAACAATAGCTTGAATCTTAAAAAAAAACATTATTATATGAAGACTATTATCTTGATATATTTGAACATTACATAACCTAGGTCGAAGCAACCTCCAACAGACCATTTGAGGTAAGAAATGGGGACCTCCTAGGCTGGCTAGCGACAAGCGCATGCAACAGGCACATCACCAGAAGGATTGTAAAGTAGGACCAATCAAAGCATGCAGGGTTTATTTTATAGGTCAGCTTGCAACTTTCTGACAGAGCACCCCCAAATAGGATGCCTATCGCCATTAAAATTTGAATATAATTTGAATAGCTTAAAAAAACATTAAGATCATATCATCTATAAATAGTAATTTGTTTTTTTAAACTATTAATTATATATTTATAGTTTGCAATTTGAATGTACAAAAAAATTTCAACCAAAAGAGGATTTTTTAAAATGCCTGAGGTTTTCTATCATTTTTAGACAAAATCTATGTATACAATCATGTATGTACACTATACACACACATATACGTACACACACACACACAATAAAAATCAGAAACTATGAATACATAATTTTTGTATTAATAGTGTTTGATCACTATATATATTAAAATCATAATGTATAAAATATTTATTTATTTCTATAAGCAATTGATTATATATTTATTTATTTCTATAACAATTGATTACATATTGATAATTTCAAATTTCTATGTAGAAAAAATTTCAAACAAAAAGAGGGTTTTTAAAATTTTGAAAGTCTTCTATTATTTTTAGATGGAGTTTATGTGAACAAAAATGAATCTATACAATATATTATATTAAAAAAATATAAGGTGTTATATAAATTTTGATTATAATATTTTTATATTACAATTTATAATGAATAAAATATAAAATATTTAATTCTATATTTTATTTTTTGAGGGATTGATAAATATTATAATATAATATTTATTACAATTTGGTAAATATAAAAAGTTTATTTTAATATAATCTAAAAATATAAAAAAAATTGTTGAAAAGAATGATCAAAATGATTACATAATGTTAATATTGTTTGTGTATGTTAGTAAGATAGTACAGAGAAGAAAAAATATTTTTGGAAAAAACACGTTCACATGTGAATGCACTAAGTAGTAGCTAAGATTATTGCAAGGAATCAATTGCATCATTACACAATGAAAATACAACATTGCAAGGAATTAATGAAATCATTACAGAATGAGCAGTAGAGCTAAAATCCTCTGCAACACAAACAATAGAGAAACACAAAAAGGAAAGCAAAAAGAAGATGAACTATTTGCGAAAATGACATTGACCACAAAATGTCATCCACAAGAATGAATGAAATGATTGTAGAATCTACATCGTAGCTAATGAATAACATAATTATGGAATATTATACCCACATGTTAATCCATTAACAAAATTCTTAACATTATAAATATAAAGACAACATTGGTAGCCATAGACATAAATTTCATCTAAAAACATTTGAAGAACTTGGGCAATTTACAAAACCCTCTTTCCATTCCAATCTTTTTGCACATTAAAATAAAAAGAATGATGTAATGAACAACTAGAAGAAAAAGGGTTAACAAAAACCTAGGAAAGATTCTGATTCATTTCCTAGAATGCACATTAATTGTCAACAGCTTGCAAATCCAAATTACCACTATTTTACAAATGCAGATGGTACCAGTGGAATGTTACACCCACATGTTCATGCATTGAGATAATATTTAGTTTTAAAATGCACAAACAAGATTCTTAACTGCATAAACAAAAATCATCTAAAAATATCACGAAAACATGGGTAATTTTAAAAATGCTCTTTAGCTTGATCCATATTTTTCTCACATAAAAAACAAAAAGTGCGATGCAATAAAAAGAAAGAGTGAAGGAAAACTTGGCAAAGCTACTCGTTTCAGCCCTCATTGCCAACAACTAGAGAGAAACAAACTAAAACTTCCACCAAAATACCCAAAATGAGTAAGTTGAACCCACCAAACAATTGATACAACCACCAAAAATGAAGTCCTCTCATTTGATTGAATACACATTAATTGCTAAAATCCTCTCTAACACAATCAAAATGTTGATTCCATTGAATGCACACAAAATCCTAAACCAAATAGGACTAAACCACTAGTGAATGCCAAAAATAGGTAAGTTGGACCCACAAAACAATTGCCATAACCACCAAAAACAAAGTCGACATATTTCATTAAATACATATTAATCACTAAAATTCTCTCCAACGCAACCAAAAGCCTTTGCAACACAAACAACAATGAAAGAAAAGCAAAGAAAATTTCATTGAATACACATTAACTACCAAGATCCTCTGCAACACAACCAAAATCCTCTCCAACACAAAGAATACCCAAATAGTAAACTCAAAACTAGAGAGGACTAAACCGATGGAAAATACCAAAGAAGGGTAAGTTGAACCCACAAAACAATCGGCATAACCACTAAAAAACACATCCACAGATTTCATTTAACACACATTAACTGCCAAAAAACCTCTACAACACAACCAAAATCCCTTGCAACACAAACAATACCAAAATACAAAACCTTAAAGTAGAGAGAACTAAACCAATGTCGAATGCCCAAAGCACATAAGTTCAACCCAAAAAACAATTGCCAGAATCATGGAAAACGAATGGGTACATTCCATTGAATACACATTAACTGTGCATACCTTGCAAACACAACCGCCATTGTGTCGGCCCTCAGGAAGCACAACGACGGACACGCCTCATCACCAGAAACAAGAAACGTGGACCGATACATGTCGACATCGGGAAGCACACACAGCCAACACGTAATCGCTAGAAAGCCAAAAATGGGACTGGGAAAACCATTGGTTTTCTTTTCATGGGATGGTTGACAACTATCTGGTAGGCCATCCCCATACAGGATGCGTATCTGTGTAATAAATGTTGGATAATTTGTAATGTGAATTTTTAGATGACATACCTCCTTTGTATCATGTGGACTGGGAGAGAGTTGTTTACCACATAACCTCTTGCCAATAGAACTATACCTCAGCCCAATTATTTAAAAAATATTATACAAATTTCTTATTTTATATTACTTTAATATATAAATATTTACTATTTTTTATCAAATTACATAATAAGTATTTTTATAATAATAACAATAATAATTACTATTTCAATTAAAAAAAGAGCAAGTAAGGAACAATTAAAATAACTATCTCCATAATGGCATCCCTTGACACAGAGATTTAGGTATAATAGGTAACAAATATTTAAAATATAAGATAAGTCATTTTAAAAATTAAAAAAAATAAAATAATTTGTATAAAAAATATTAAAAATCATTAGTATATATTATTTTTAAATTCTTCACAATTTCATTGTTATAGTTAACAATCAATATTTTATAAGATATTGATCTACATGACCGCATTTATATGTCATAGGTAAATATGTATACATAATTGCTCAATTTAATGTTTTTTGGTGGGTGGATTGATAGAATAATGACTAATTTTCTCAAGAGATCGATTTCAGGTTTTAAAACTTTTAATTGGACAAATTAGATGACCACATAAAACCTAATCCACAACTTATCTACTAATTAAACTATATTATAATAAAAATTTGATAGAAATTGATCCATATCTTACTAACTTTAATAATAGTTTATTACTAAAAAATTAAAATAATTTTTTTCTGTCTACTAAATGTACTTTTTGGGATAGGGTATGCACTTTTAATCCTGACACTCTTACACATTTGATAATCCCCTCAAAATTATCTACATTCTACACTGTTTTAAACGAGTCCCAAAACACATTTTGACATCATCCCAGTTAAAATAATTTTAGCCCATGTCAAACTCATATATCAAAAATTGTTCTGCCAGATGTTGAATTTTAGAATAGTAGATATTCTTATCCTCAACATGCACATCAATGTTGTGCCAGCAAGATAATAATACAACAAATTTTAAATGAAAGAACAACAGAAAATGATGTGGATAATCATAAGAATGCACAGTATTCTATTATTAAGCAATAAAAAGGTTCATTTCTGATTAAAAAATAAATTAAACGGGACTGAATAATTGACTTTGGGTTTACCATTGTTGTCGTTTCTTGGTATGTTGAGGAGAACAACGAATCCTATGTTATCGATATGTCTCTTCACAGGAATCCTTTTTACGCACTTTTTTTGGTAATTCAGTGATGTTGTCAGATATTAGGTGAAATTTATCATGGCATTTCATTACCCATGTCTCAAGTCAAATGTTGGACGATCTGTTGGAGACTCCAACCTTGTTTTATCTCATCTTCAATCAAAGCATGGAATAGCAGTTGAGCTCAATAAGGCTTCTATGAATTATGAGAAGCCATTGGATTGTGTACTGATAAGAGTACAACTGATCCAAGATAGATAGCTCTGTGTGATAGGATTGAGGTGCCAATGGGCTTCTCTCCATGTTGCTCAACGGAGAGAATGAAGAGCAGGTCTGATTGGACTGCAAGTGAGGATAATGGATTCATCAACTACTTTGAAACAAGCTTTTCTGCAGAAGAGGAAGACCTCATTATCAGACTTCATTCTCTTCTTGGGAATAGGTACCATACTCACATTTGTCAACTTTAGCACTTCACATAGACAGGTCTTAGAGTTTAAGTTTTTGTGAGTTTTGACTGTATATATAGTATTTGAATGATTGTTTGTGGAATCAATTTTGTATGTTTTTTATCAATATTTCTGATCACATTCAGTGATTTGTTATCAAAATGAGTGGAGTTTGTTTTCATGAGTGGAGTTTCTTTTCTCAAAATCTTATCACATAATGGTGTTAGTTGGTATGAGTTTTTTTACAGTCTATATAGTATATTGCATTTAGGGATCTGTGATGAGAAAAAGGAGAAAGAGGAGGGTCATTTTTCCAAATTCTTGCCATAAGAAGTGTATATCAGTAGCAATGGTATTTGGCATGAGTTTTCAACAGTCTCTATAGTATTCAGAAGATTGTTTTTAAAATCAATTGGGTATATTTTTGTATTGAAGTTTTCGATCATACTCAATGATCTCTTACCATAAAGAGTAGGGCCGATTTTCCAAATTCATGCCATGACAAGTGTATATCAGTAGCAATGGTAGTTCCCATGGATTTTGACAGTCTCAATAGTATTCAAATGATTATTCTTAGAATCAATTGTGTACATACTTCTTTATCGACATTTGGATCACATTGAGTGATCTGTCATCATAAAGAATAGAGTCATTTTTTCAAATTCTTGCCATGACAAGTGTATATCAGTAGAAGCGACAAGTGTATATTGGTAGCAGTGGTAGATGACATGAGTTTTTGACAGTTCATGTAGTATTCAAGAAATCATTTGTGGAATCAACTGTACATGCTTTTGTATCAGTATTTTAGATCACTCTAAGTGATGTATCATCAGAAAGAGTAGACTCATTTTTGCAAATTCTTGTCATGACGATTGTAGATCAGTAGGAATGATAGTACCGATAGTTGGTGTGAAGGTTTGACAATTAATGCAGTATCCCAAAGATTTTTTTTCGGAATCAATTATTTATATATCTGTATCAATATTTACAATCATACTCAATGATCCATCACAAAAAAAAAAGTAGAATCCTTTCTTCTAATGTGAAGTGCAGATCACTTGGTTACACTTGTTGGTTTGCAGGATTTTGAAGTTGTCAAAAAGCCATTTAGAAAAGTACTGAGTATTTGTAACAGTTTTGAAAAATGAATCCATGAAGTTTTCTAAATGTTTGTAGTTGTATGTGCAGATGGTCACTGATTGCAGGAAGAGTTCCAGATCGAACAGATAAGCAAATAAAGAGTTATTGGTACACTACACTGAAGAAAAAGCTTGGTGTCAGGAGATTAATTCGCCCCAAAACTCACAAGTTTGTATCGTTCCCCATGAAAAACTTGAGTGGAGAAAACAGGGGAAGAAGTGTGTTGAAGTGTGTAGCTTTAAGTGAAGAGGGTGAGGCAGAAGTTCAGTCTGCTGTGTTTAGTGGTGTTCAACAAAATGCAAGATATAAAATATTCAAATCTGCAAAGCCAGGTTGCACAGGAGACACAAAAATAACAAGGAAGGAGATGAGGGTATGGTGTGACAGAATTCCTACGTGTAAGATTGAAATTGAAGATTCGTGGTCAGGGACACGTGGAGTAGATAAACGATGATGTGGGTAGTTGTGTGGATAAGGATGCAAATTTCCTATCTTGATTGAAGCAAATTATCATCACTATTAATGTGGGCACATCAAATACTTCTGAATAAAGAGTAGATTATTATTAAAATTTGAAATGAGTTGGGTTTGGTGATAGATAGGTAATTTAATAAATAATAGATTATTAAATAAATGATAGTTGAGTATATTATAACTTAATGAGTTTTAAATTAAATGAGAATATAATTAAATGTAAGAAAGATATATAGTTCAATGATTACAGACTAGAAATATCTTTATAGAGATTCTAGAATCTAATCCATTACAATATTAGAAAATTGTATTCTCAATTTATTTATTTTCTTTGAAATGAGAAAGTTCTATTTGCATTGTGAAGGTCAAGCTTGTAAATCAAGGTCAAATCTATGTCTATGAAAATGTCCACTACTCAGATAATTGATTTGTTAATCTATGCATTTTTACTGCGTGACTTCCTTAATTAATTATTTTAAACAAATTTATATAAATAATAGATTATTAAATAAATGATAGTCAAGTAAATTATAAGTTAATGAATTTTAAATTAAACGTAAGAAAGATATATAGTTTATCCTTTTTAGAGATTCTAGAATCTAATCTATCGCAATCTTAGAAAATTGTACTCTCAACTTGTATTTTGCTTTGAGATGAGAATGTTCTATTTGCATTGTGAAGGTCAAGCTTGTAAATCAAGGCCAAATCTATGTCTATAAAAATGTCAACTACTCACATAATTGATTTGTTAATCTATGCATCTCTAGTTTGTGACTCCCTTAATTAATTCTTCTCAGATCTACCATTTTCTAGTAGTTTTAAGTAGGTAATATTTATAATGCCTAGTGTGAATGTTCATGGACAACATGTCAAGGTCATGCAAATGCTCTTGTGATGAATGTGTAGGTCTAAATTTGTTTTAGAAGACCAATCCAAAGTTTTTTCCAAGATTCTTTAAATGAGAATAATAATGCTTCAAATAATGGACAACGAGAAGATTTGTGATGTACAATGAGTCAAACTAAATGCCTTTAACTATAAGGTCATATCAAGATACATCACATAACCTTCTTTAAGTGGACCCTTAGTAGGAAAGGAATGCGAGTGAGTTGGCAAAAGTTTAAATTTAATATGTTTGAAATTTAAAGGGCTAATTCCATGACAACAAGGATAAAAATGACTTTTCTTGTATAAAAGGTCTTTCATTAAGACAAGGAATGGATGCATAGAGACATGTATATGGGTAGTTATAATTTGTGTTAATTGAGAGAATATATCAAATTGTGTGCATGTATGGATAGAGCGGGGGATAAGTGCATATCAAATGTATGTATGTAGATTAGTAAATAGCATGGGGGAGTGGGCTGAATTTTCACAAGATTGCACCATTTGTTGAATGTAAATGTATCACTTTATTTTCTTATAATTGGTACAAACCTAGGAAATATCATGGGTATGCAAATTTCAACAGTAGATTTTGCTCCCACTTTGAAGTTCATTCAAATCCTAGAATGATAAAAAGAATTAGAGTATGTAATTTTTAGTAACAAAATTTGCACATCCGACAACTTTATTACACTTTTATGCCCATTTTAGCCTCTAATCCATATGCATACATTTTGTGATGTTTTAACCTAGTATATGGCATCACTCACCATCTATATCACTCTCCTATTGTGTAATCCTATAGCCTTTCTTAAAATTCTTTTGTGTCCTCATTCATTTAAGTTTCATACACTCTCATGTCTTAATCAACATTTAGTTTCGTATTGATTTGGCCCTCTTTATTGAGAAATTGTTTTAACCTTGTGGTTTCTATATTTGAATTAAATTATTCATTGGGAAATTATAATTATTTGTAATTTTCATGGAAGTTGCTAAATGCAATTGTGACAACTTGTAAGACATTTTTTAATTGTCAAAATAGTAAAAGCATGAGAAAGGGAAAGATAAATGAAAGTGTGGATAAGGTAAGGCGGATAAGATCACAAATTGAAAGATGAAAGTTTCTATTTTCTATGATTTATGCCTAAATGGTTTTGGAAACCATTCATGTTTTTTGTTTGATCTCTTGCCTATATATTTAGTGCTTGAGTTGGAGAATAGGAATGTAATTCACAGATTGTTGAAGCAATAAAGTGTTGAAGTTTGGATGTGAAGTTTTTCCCTAAAAGGGTTTCTCCATGTAAATTTGGAGGTATGGTTTTCACTTATTTTGCTATCCATCAATAAAGTAATTGTTAGTTATATTTTTATTTAGCAACAATATTTATTAGCATATTTTTAAGTATATATTTTATTCAGATTTTCAACACTCTTTACTTTCTTGTGAAACCAAGCTCCACCTATCTTCGTCTTAAACTATATCTTAATGAACACAAAAGTAATACAAATCTTACAACTAGATGACCCCTCCAAGCTTGAGACCCCAAAGGTAATCAACCCATGCTTTCACTTGTGAATATTGCCCCTAGCTTGCTACTTAATAGGGTAACCTTTCGCTTTCACGACAATCTATTAAGTCCAAAGTAATACTTTTAGTATTTCCTAAAGTTTGATCTTTAAAAGTTCAAATAATTCCTCTTACCACCTTTCCCTCATTTCAATATCTAGGAAAAGAGAGAGATGATGAGTTAGACATAAGGCTTTTATTTTCTGTACTTATGGATGACACCGCAACACTACAAATTCACCAACATTACTTTAAAAAATACTAGAAGTGAACAAAATTCATTTCCAAAGTATTCAACAAATATTACTATATTGAATGCACTAATTATTTTGAGAAGTAACGATCACTTAACCCTCCTTCATTTAGCTCCAATTGAGCTTCTAAATATACATGGTTTATTTTTAATTGATTGAAAAAATCAAATGGTGGTAGCTTTGCATGTGATTATAGTCATGTGGCACAAGGTCCAAGAGAGAAAAGTTGACCGATTGTCCATGCCAAGTGGGAGACCACAAGTTTTTGCATCCTTCTGAGATGATATTAGTGACTATACTTAAAACTTGCATTGTATACTTTAAAAACATTATGACAAAACCCCCAAAAAAGGAAAACGAGAGAACCATTACATTCAATTTTAAAATAACTATCATTGTGTTTTAGATAAGTAACAGAGTTTCAAACATGTTTCCAAGCATTTTTATCCACATAATCTGCACGGGAAGAAGTGTTTTGAAGTCCTTTAGTTGTGTAGATTTAAGTTCAACAGAAGTTCAGTCTGCTGTTGAACAAAATGCAAGATATAAATTATGTAAAATCTACAAAGCCAGGTTCCACTGTAGACACAAAATTAACGAGGGAAGATTTGAGGGTGAGGTGTGATTGAAATTGAAGATTTGTGGTCATGGACAGTGGAGTGGATAAAGATGATGTGGTAGTTGTGCCGATAAGTATGTACATTTTCTTTTTTATTTAATTAAATTCTTATCAGCATTTTTTTTTATTGATATAATGTATTCTATAGGCATTGTCCTTGCAATTATTATCAGCAGTCTTGTGGGTTCATTAAATAGGTGTCTAATATAAAGTATGGTACTAAAATCTTGGGTACTAAAATCTTTTTTCTAGAAATACAATTATTTATATGTTGATTTGGATTGCTTTCAATAGAATTATTAGTTCAGCCTATTTATACGCTGAGACTTATGTTTTCAAGTGATTTTCTTGCTATTAGTTTGCCTTAAAAAACAGTGCCTTGCAAAATATTAAACATGATTTCTAATGTTTCAAGTGCCTTATTTTTTATTTTGATTTTTTTGAAAAGTATCTTTTTTTCTTATTGGCTGCTCCTATTTTTGGTGGGGCTTTAATTATTTTTTAATTCTCAAAATTAGCAAAAATTGTCTAATCAATAAAAAAGTAAGAGAAAGAAATATCTATTTATTAATACAAGTACTAAGAATATTACTATTCTTTAATATTAATTCTACTTTTTATACATGATTTTTTACATTTAGATTAATACTTTTTTATACATGATTCATTTACATTTAATCTAATAATAAATCAATTTTATCTAAAGATTTATTATCTTATTTAAAAATTATATATAAAACTTTGTTTTATTATTAATTTTATTTATTTTTAATTATTATTTTATTGATACAAATGATTGTTTATTCTATTTTTATTTTTATTTAAATTTAAATTTAAAATTATTCTAATTATTTATGTTATTTAAGTTTGAATTATTTATCTTGCACCCACTTGTCTTTATCACATTTATTATCTATCACTTATTTTAATTATTTAAAAATAATTTAATAAGCTAATGATATACTTAGATTATATTATTTATTATTAATACTATATATTTCAAATTATTGTTATTTTTAACATTTACATTTTTATATTTTGACTATTTTTTTTCTAGATTTTTTAATCTAATATAGATCTAAAAATTACTACGACAAACAAAAGTCATTAATAGTTCAATTTACAATTATTAAACAAAAAAGTTCCTAAAATTAAAACATATTATAAAAATTAAATAATATCTTTTCCTACTATAAACAACAACCATGTTCTCCATTTTGTGCCTTCTATTTTTTATACTACATCAAACAAATATGTTACCGAGTTACACTCTCTTAAGTCTAATTTAGTGCTCTCTTTTCAAAAAAATTAATGTGTTATTCCAGCCTACTATGTTATATACACACCTTATTTTAGCATTGATAAATGCTTGCATTGATAAATGCTACAGTTCCAAATGGTTTTAAATTTGCATTCTGATTTACGACTGAATTCTAAGTTAATTAATAATATAATTTTATGCTAATTCTAAATCAAATTATAATAAGTTATTTGCATTGTAAACAATAAGTATCAAAGATTTGTATTGAAAGACTAAGTAATTAGTGGAAAGTAATATTTTAACCTCTATTTCAAACTAGCCACATAATTTAGCAACATTTTGTCTGATTACACAAGCTATTTTATTGTAGGTGTTAAGTTGTAAATATGCCTCTTATCAAGTAACTCTATCTTACAACTGGTCAATTTGTCTTTTAATTTTTTTCTTAATCATGATTTTCTTTCCTATTAGGCTGGACTCATGTTGTAACATAGCTCTTGTTTATATTTTGATTTGGATTGCTTTCAATAGAATAATTCAAACAAATGTATAGAAATAAGTATATCGTGGGTTCATCAAATAATTGTCAATAAATTGTAGTTTAAAAAAAATTTAAATATAGCTTAATTTGTAAGGTGATTTAGTCTTGTCTACAAATATAATAATTCTGATGAATGTATATAAATAATTATATAGTTTGCTTGTCAAATAGGTGGTAGTAAAGAATAGTTTACTAAATTGATATATAATTTAATTTATATGTTGATTTGGTTTTTCTTGCAAAGAGAATAATCCAAACAATTGTATATAAAGAAATATATAGTGGGTTCACCAAATAGTTTTCTATAAAGAGTAGTTTATTAAAATCTGCAAAAGTTTAATTTGTATGATTATTTGATTCTTCTTAATCCAAACAAATGTTTACACATAAATATATAATAATCTAAAATAAGTATGTATATCAATTCAGATTAATAATGAAATAATAGTTAAACATGTTATGGGTTAATGTATTTTAAATTAAACAAGAGTATGGAAAGAAATGTGATAGAGATACTTAGCTTTATGACTAAAGATGAACATCTTTGATGAAGATTATAGAATCTAGTCCAACACAATTTGAGAAAAAATGCTCTCAACTTATATTTTGTCTTGGGATTTAAAAGTTTATATTTGTATTATGAAAGGTTGAGCTCACAAATCAAGGTTGAATCTACCTCCCACATTCACATAAATGATTTGGTAGCCTATATATCTCTACTTTGTATTTCCCTTGATTAATTCATCTTGGCTTTATTTTTAAACTCATTTGGGGAGAAAAATGTTGAAAATATGCATGAATGGATTTTGTTATGTTATGACGTGACATGTTCTCCTTATTTAATGCCTAGTGCAAAAGATCAAGGACGATAGGTTCGACTCATGCAAATTCTCCTATGATGAATGTGTAGAGCACAAAAATAAAGATTTCTAAGAATTTATTAAATGAGAATAATAATGCTTGAAATAGTTAAAAGATGAGATGATATTCTATGTAAACACTAAAATGTCCAACACTTACGAAAAACATTTTACTAATTAACATTATAGTTATAAACTGATCATGGCTCTGAGCAAGAAGAGGAGCAAGGGAGGGTTTTCAAACTATGAGGTTGTAGAGGGATGAGGGGATATTGATAATGAGGATGATCCTTGTGGCCATGAAGGGATTTGTTATTTGGTAGTGGTGATTTTCTCTATCCTTTTTGTGCCTCTATATGAGTGTATTGGTGGGTTGTGTGTGAATAGAGCCCATGTGGCTCATATGGGTTCTATCTCCTTATAGGTTGCAGATTATGGATCTCTTGTTGTTTGTGGTTGTATTTTGGCTATGGGGGTTTGGATTCTTGCACTGTAGGCCTATTTTGTGTTTGTCGTACCTCTATTTGAGGGTGCTAGTTGGTTATGTTACGTTGAGGATTTTTTGGTCCTTGTGGATGCTAGGATTTTATCTATTACAGAGGAGTATGAGAATGATGATTATTCAAATGGGGGTGATCCCACAAAAGTGTTTCCCACTTTTGGGGATGAAGAAATTTTTGATGTGCACTAAAATTTCATTTTTGGGGTGTTCGAATGAATAGGGGGTCTTCTGGTGAATGAGGGGACCCCCTTCGCATGAAGACCCCCTTTGCACGAAGGCCCCTTAAACTCAATTTTTTTTAAAATTTTCGGTAGGTAGGTCATTTTCACATTTCACTTTTACTATTCTTGTGGATCCCTGGTGTTGGAGAAAACCCCCTGACAACGTAGAGCAAAATCAACCTCCTTGGATCATTTTCGAGCTCCTTCGACCATCGTATATTCTAGGTGCACACATTTCTCCTTTTTAAAATTATTTTTCATTATAAATTATATGTTTATCAATTATTATAGATAGTATTAATAATTTCCATTGAGTTATTCGTTTCTAGTTAGTAAATGATAGAAAATATTAGTAAAATGTTTGAAAATGGTAGAAAATGTTAGTAATGTTATTGCTTATTTTTTGTTAGTAATGTTAAAAAATGCTACTAATTTTTGTTAGTAATGTTAAAAAAAATACTACTAATTTAAATTTTTTTAGTAGAAAATTTTAACTTAGGAAAATTTAGAAAAATTTGGAACCTTCAGAAAATTTAGAAAAATTTAAAACCTTTGAAAAAATTTGAAAATTATTAGAAAATGTTAGAAAATTTTAAAACCTTAGGAAATTTTTAAAACTCTCTCTCTCCCCACCCCTTAAGACTCTCTCACCAAACTCCTTAAGACTCTATCCACACCCTATTAAAACTCTCTCTCTCTCTCTAACTACTTTTTAAGACCAAATAAGACTCTCTCACCAAACCCCTTAAGACATTCCTCACCCCCTTAAAACTCCCTCTCTCCCCACCCCTTAAAACTATTCGTCTCCCTCCTTAAGACTCTCTCTCTCTCTCTCTCTCTCTCTCTCTCTCTCTCTCTCTCTCTCTCTCTCTCTCTCTCTCCTTAAGACATCTTATGTGTTTAGTTTCATTATTAACATAGTTTAATTTAGAATTATACTTGTATAATTTTAGATTTTAATATTATTTTACAGTTAAAATGGCATAATTTTATATCAAATTTGTTATGATTTTACCTATGCATGTAATTTGCACTTACTTGAATTTTAGCATTTAACACATGTTACCCCTAGATGGCCACACATTATCATGCCAATGTACCTCAGGATGAGGTTCCTTAGGTTCACACACCTTAGGTTGACCAGACACAGGGTACCACACCTCAGGGTGACCCAGTGCAACCTAGTGTTGCACCTCAAGCTAGCGCACATCAGGCACCTCATGTTCCTGATGTGAGTGCTATATTTCAGTTTGCTACATAGGAGATGCAGCGATTACAAAATTTTATCACTATATCTAAGAGAGTGTGTACATGGATACATGTACCACCATTTTACGGAGTCTACAGGATTTGAGCACATGTATGGGTTCATAGATTGCATACTTTATATGAGGAAAAGTAATATGTGTGAAACAAGTTTAAAAATTTAAATGCTATATGTATATGTTAACATTCAAATCTTAAATTAACAAGAAAATCATGTTCATTCTAATTCCTACACTAATGTCCACATAACCTCGGATGAGCATAAAGAAAGTGCACCCAAGACTTGCTTGATTTAAAATCTTAGAGAGGGTGTGGGTGTGCTCTCCCAACACAAGTATTGATCCCACTAATGAATGAAAACTAGATTGTGATAAAGGATTGAAGTACTCAAGGAAGATCTATGGAAGAAACCCTCAAAAATTTAATATAAGAAACCAAAGAGTAGATAAAGCTATTGAATGAAACTATGATTAGCAATCAATGAAAACTATCAAAGATTCAAACTCTAAATCTACCATGAATGAAAAAAAATCTACCAAAGAGCTTTGATTACGTAAAAATAGGTTTTGAAAGGACCCGAAACCTTATACAATAGCATAAACAGATTTTTCAATTAAAGACCAAAACAACTATGGTGCCCCACCAAACAAACCAAAGGAACAAACCAACATTCCTACCAAGTGGACAGAATCCCACACCAAAAACAAACAAGGGCTATCAAGATTTACATTTTTTCCCATCCTTATATGAACATAAATTCATATCAAAAGAAGGAGTGGAAGGTTTAAATTTTTTCCCCTTCACCGTAGTCCATCCATCCTCCACCTTACTAGCATCCTTCTGCCAAGCCAAAGAGTTAGTGCTAAAGACTACAATGGATTTAATAACTAACAAAATATCTCTATAATGCAAAACAAAAAGTGAGTCATTTTCTTGAGACAAGGATCTTATTTATAGCATTTTGGATGGCCGGGGTGAGGTGGAATCTATGTGGCATCCACATAGGTTCCACCAAGGAGACACATAAGTCATGTAAATCCAAAGGCTTTCTCACACATGTGTGAACAACTTGGGATTTGAAGGGTCAATATGTACTCCAAGTACACATGTGTGTGTGCAAGAAATGTGTAAGAGAAAGTCAATTTTCACACTTTTGGAAAGTGTAAGAGGTGTCATCAAAAAATTTAAGAAGCCTTGTTTAGGTTTTTTTAGCAATTTTTGAAAAAGTTGGATTTTGAATTATTTTCTCACATGTGTGAGAAAATAATTAGGACTAAATTTTGTAGGAAGGTAAAAATTAATTTAATTAACCTTAGTTTGTTAATAAATAGGTTCATTAGATAGAAAGTGATGTGTGTATGGTAGCATCTAGGTTAAGTTTAAGATTAAATTAAATAATTTTTAACTTAATCATGGTTTAGTAGAAATAAATCATGTGGAGGAATAAATAAATTAAAAAAATTATTTAAGAGGGGAATATAGAGAAACATGTAATAAACTAAATTTAATACATTATGGGGTAGTATCTAAATTTAATTTAAATACTATAGGCAATGAATCTATTAAATGGATAGATGAATATAATAGATATAATTAATTAAAATTAACTATAATGTTATTAGGGACATTAATTAAATTTAATTAATGTTATGTGTTAGAATGGATAAATTTAGGTGTCCACATTTTACCCTTCTTTGATACGGTGTCAAAAATGGCATCGCGTCAAAGAAAAGAAAACATAGATGCCCTAGAGGAAAAAAAGGGACCTAAGGAATGTGTAGAGGAAAAGGCAGAAGGAGGATGTGCCCCTCAAGAAAATAGGGCAAAATAAAAATTTTGGCCAATTTTCATGAAAAGAAGAAAAAAATAGAGGGGAAAGAAAAAACTTTGCATGAATTAAAAAGGAAGGGTAAAAACCAAAAAGAACCCACCATAATGTCTTATAAAAGGGGAAAATGGGGTTCATAAAGCTCATTTTTACCACAGGAAAGGAGAGGAGAAGCGAAGAGAAGGGAGATGGAAGGTCAGAGAGAGAGGAAACAACTGAGGGGAAAGTAAGGGTCTACTGGCAGGCAACAGATAGGGGTGATCCAGTGAGTTCAAAAACTCACTTTTATTTTCTATTGTACATAAGTATATATTATTTTTTTAAATTTTATGCTAGTATTTAATATTTTTATTTTGACATTTGGAGGAGTACAGAGAAGGAGAGGAAGGGAGTGGGATGTTGTTGAAACACTATTTCCCTGATAGGTGTTAGTGACCACCAAATGACAGTGCAGAGCTACCCATTTTCTAACGGGTGGCTCAACCAATCCAAGGGCAGCACAGAGCCACTCGTCCTCAACGGGTGGCTCCGTCCATCCAAGGGAGGCACCGAGCTGCCAAAAGATGGCTCCACCAACCCAAGGGAGGAACAAAGCTATCAGTGAATGGTTCTACCTACCTAAGGGAAGCATGGAGCCACCCATCTATCGACAGATAGCTCTGGTCATCCAAGGGCAGCATGAAGCTGCCCGTCTACTAGGGGGTGGCTTCACCCATATTATAAAGGGAGGCTTTGTCTATCAAAGGGTGGCATAGAATCACTTGACTTCCAATGTGTGGCTCTTCCTACCTTGAGCGGTACCCAAAGATGACGAAGGTGCCTCTTCAAAGATGGACATCTCTGTCCATCCAAGGGTGAGCGCTGGTCAAGAAAGGCATACCAGAAGGATAGGGGTAAGAAGGATTTGCCTAGGAATGGGGCATTAGAGATGAAAGAAAGGATAATGATGAGGGTTTGCATCAACTAGGGAAAACACTAGACTTGGCAATAAATCTAATAGATTGGTTAGATGTAGGAGCCAGACTACTGGATTAGATCGAAGAAGTAGTGGCTAGATATGATGGCATTGTGAGAATAGTTGACCAACTTGGAGTGGGGGCACATGAAATTATACAAGTTTCACCATGTGCATGTTTGGCTGTATCTAAGAGCACATAATGCGCTCATGACAGCTCAAATCAAGAGGTGGTGCTCAGACATGTTGAACTTTCACCTACCTACTAGAGAGGCAATAGTGACACTATTGGATGTATGGAGGATTTTATGGGGACCAATTAGGGGAGAGATGCCTGAGTATCAGCTAGAGAGAGTGGAGGGGTTCTTAGAGGGGAGCTTTAGGTGATGGGTAGACCAGCTTCCCATTGATCTATAGTGGATTCTATGGTGAGGGGAGATGAAGGTGAGACTATCCCAGCTAGCACTGTACTTAGCTGGATTGATTGGAGGGAGGATTATACATGA
Source organism: Chamaecyparis obtusa (assembly GCA_027943335.1). NCBI lineage: Eukaryota > Viridiplantae > Streptophyta > Pinopsida > Cupressales > Cupressaceae > Chamaecyparis > Chamaecyparis obtusa. The sequence continues at coordinate 38,578 of BSBK01004020.1, forward strand.
CCATTTAGGACATCTATTTCCTATTGGATGGGTGAGGGTATTGAGCCAGATGCTAGAGGAGGAGGAGATAGATTACTGTGTGCATATCAAACCCAGTGGATGATGGGACCTAAAGGGACACTACTACTTGTTTAGGCCTGGGATCACATTGTAGTCATATGAGCATTGTGAGGAGAGGGGAGATGATAGCGATATGAGTCATTCACATGTTGGTATAAACCACAATTATCATATGGGAATGTGAGATTGGTAGAGACTTGGCGGAGGATTCTAGATGAGTTAGTAGGCTTCGATTGGATGCCATATAGAGGCTATGAGGCATAGGATTACTAGGATGATTAGGCAAGTAGAGAGGATGGTAGCTTGGATGCAGAGTATCTAGGATATGTGTAGACAAAATATTGGCTGATTGGGAGGAAGATGTTTCAAATAGCTAGGTACATGCCATCAAGGATTTGTAGATAGTTTTCTAGTATATAAGAGATTTTTCTTGACATTTATCCACATCCCATCGTCTCTAGAGAGATTGGGTCGGTATGGGGAATGAGAGTGGATCTCCATAATGTGAGCAGGAGTTGGAGAGGGATGGATTTGGTGCCATGGATAATAGTATAGGGACAGGTAGCAGATGCAGGAGTAAGAGTCGAGTATGCAATGTGGTGGGATAGGCACAAGCTGGTGAGATTGACACAACCAAGAGTGGTAGAGGCACGTTAAGAGTAGGAGGATGAGGAGGAGGGTGAGGGGGGAGATGGGAAGGATGATGGGGATAAAAAACTAGTAGTAGTTTCAGGGTTTAGGTGGGGGTTATAGAGATGGGATTTATAGTGTAGGAGAGGGATAGTTCATAGACCATCCCCAAGTCACCTTCCTCATGCCCTAGGAGTAGCATAGACAGAGAGTGATGAGGCAGTCTAGGGGCCACTACTAGATGATGAGGCTATGAGACTAGGAGGACCAAGAGGGGATGAGAGATAGGGGGACTATGAGAAGATAGTCATCCTTTAGGCAGAGGTGATAGAGTTAGAGATAGTAGTGGAAGTAGAGATGGATAGAGAAGATAGGGTCGAGGCCCAGGAAGATAGTATGTGATGAGACCTAGCCATATTGTAGGGATGATTGAACTCAGGAGATTACACCATGACAGAGACCTATATAGGTATAGAGGAGGTACATAGGAGATAGTTTGATTATATGGATAGATAGTGGAGATGTAGAGATAGATAGACTAACTCACCCAACAACTAATGTTTGACAGGGATACCCAGTGGAGATAAGAAGAGACATACCAAGGTGAGAGAGAGAGATAGCGAGATAAGAAATAAACCTATCAAGGGTGGTGCAGATACTGACATCCATCATGGATACATGGAGAGAGAGAGGTAACAAGGGCATGGAGAGAGGTGACCTACTATATGTCCCTCTATCATTAGGTAGTACCTCCAGAGTAGAGACAACCACCCTATACATTGCGGGGGATATCATAGAGGACCCAGGGTGGATCATTAAGGTCAGTGGCCATAAGGCCACCGAGAGACAGGGATACATGAGGTGACAGTGCTAGAGGATTAGGGGGACCTTCTACATGAGGTTTGCAGGGGGAGGTTGGGACACTAGTGACATATTTCTAGGGGCTAGCTAATCCAGTTGATTATATAGGATACATATTTATGCATATTTTTGGATGAGATGCATATGTGTAGTAGCACTTAGGTGCATGATGTATTATTTATTGATGAACTATGATGACATTAAATGATATTTTTGTTGGACTTATTTTATGGATTTTGATGGATTTTTACGATTTATGGTGATTATGACACTTTATGATGTGTTATGTGTGCATAGGACTAGATTGTGTTACTGACACGTGTGATGCAGGATGTGTGTGATTATGTGAAATTTAGTCTACATGATGTTCTCATATGTTTATGATGTAGGTCATGTGTGGAGTATGTGCATGTGAAGCATTGATTTATTTATAGATATGATGTATATGGTGCAATAGATTTATAGATTGTTATGAATGTATGATGTTTATGGATGGGTATATGGATATATATGCAAAGTATGTTTAATGAGTTAATGAGTTAATGATTAATGATTAATGGTGGTTAATTAGATATATTTGACATGCAAAGTATGTTTAATAAGTTAATGATTAATGATAAATGGTGGTAAATTAGATATATTTGACATACAATTAATGAACCTATATAGTAATGATGAAGGGTGTTCCCCTTAATACCACAAACACATAACAGAAATAGAGAAACAACAACAATATGCAAGAATAGAAAATGGGCTTCTTATTATCTCCACAAATATGGAATTACAAACTTTCAGAATTACAATATGCAAAGCCACATGGGCATTCCCTTACAATATTCTGTAGGACAAAGCCTCGAATCAATACCCCAGATCTACTACCCAGAACTGCCCTAGACAATACTACGGGCCTTCTTTATATAGGTATTTTCCACCGCCCGAGAAGGTTCCAAAAATTTAGCCCTTAGGGCCGACCAAACTTAGAATTATTTTATTTTTCAATTTATTACATCAAATTCAGCTCAAAATAACTTTTGAAACCCGAACATAAATTTTGAAGGAAAATTATTTTTTGCCATTTCAGGTGACCCGACTTTCGGAGACCATAAGTCATCACTAGTTGACCTGATTGACTATTATAACCCCATTTCGAAAAGGCCATGAAGTGCTCTATAGGCTTGACTCACACAAGTGCTTGTCACCCAAATTTTTGACCTCATATGGGGCCTCTAAAGCCTTCAAAACCGAGTTCAAAGTTTCTGTACCTTGCTGCCAATACCAAAAATCTTTAATATCTTCAAAACTAGACCTGATCTAGCCATGCAACTTTACTTGTAGGCTGATATGACTGAGATGAACCTCCACATGTAAAATTAGAACATTCCAAGATCGCATGACCAACTTACTAAAAATAGCAAGTTTCCATAAATAGCAGCTCTGCACAAGATAGCCCTTATTGAATACAACAACAAAAATATTTTTGGGTGATGCAAGATTTCTCTTACACCCAGGATGCTCCTGAATCAAGTAAATAGGTGGTGGATAAACCTTAATCCAATTGAATGTTTTTAATGAACTATATAAATTTAACCAATGCATCTAGAAAGATGGAATGAACTTAATGGACTAACCATTATAAATGTGAGTAATAAAATCAAGACCTTTGAATGCATGAATGCAACTATATGAGGTGGAGTGCAATGTGATGAGACCATTTTGTCTTTTGTGTGTATCCAAACTAACCAATAGGATCAACTAACCAATAAGGAAGGGGGAGGAGAAGGGGAAGGGGAAGGGTGAATAAACAATACCCTTGTCTCGAACAAAAAATACAAAAAAGAAACTAATTAATATGCAACTGAACTACCATGCAACCTGACTACATGATTTACTGGGATTTCTTGTGTTTATGCAAGAGAGAACACCCTAGTTTGATTTTGTAAAAGGAGATATGCATAATGTGTTATAAAATCACAATTTATATTGTTCCTTTACATGGACTAGACTCTCAAACATACCAGATAGCTTAAAGAACATAGATGTGGATTTCATAGTTATGATGGAACCAATGACATATACATATTGGAGAGGTCTGGGCACACCCAATTATTTTAAGGGACATAAGTGTGCTAACCCATTGCCCCCAATAAGATACACATAATCAAAACTTAGAAACTAACAAGAATTATCTTAAAGTATCAACAAATTGATCATACAACAAATGATACATGTATCAAGTTTCTCTAGTCATAATATACCATGATATAAATGATTAAGGAAATCGTGGGTAGGATCCATTGACATAAAATAATAAAATCAATAAAGAAGGCCTTATGACCAAGCATTGATTCGGTCCATAGTTCTTTCCATGAATTGGATGGGATTTATGGACTTGATTTGAGCTGACTGAGGAAGAGCGTATTGTTGGAAAGTTGACTATATTGATGTATATGACTATAATTTAGTGTTTTCATTATGGAAACAAAGTCATATAGAGTTTTGGAGTTAGCGCATAGCTTAGAAGATCAAAAAAATGGCTATGGAAGATTGGATAGTCAGTGAAGCACCAGATGAACAGAGCATCAACACACATGTGTATGATTGAGTTTGGGTATGCACCTTGGAAGTTAAGCTTTTGGTTATGTTAGTAAGCTATGGTTAAGAGCGCATAATCAGATGAGTTAGTATGATGAAGATACAATGAGTTGAAGTGACACAGACAGTGAGCGACAAAGAAGAACAGAGTATGCAGGTGACTATTACTATTTTGGTTAGCGGTTATAATATTGTTTTGTAAAGGCTATGCACCTATTGTATTTGTGTTATAAACATGTAAATCTAATTGTATGTAAACACACTTGAGCCAATTCATTTGGAAGCGTTGTATGTAATTAGTTATAGGCCAACTAAGTGAATAGTTTTGTTAGCGCATATAAATAAGACATGCACCTTTGTATTTATGTATGGCATGAGATATAGAGTTGATAGAAGTAGAGCAGAAGTATGCGAAGAGTAGTGAGAATTTTGTAGAGATTTACAAGAGGCTAAAGCATTAGTGCACATAAGGAAGTAATTAGACAAGCAGTGTCATAACAACAGTTCACTTTGTAGATATAGTGTGTATCTGGTATCCAGAAGGTTGTAGCCTTCACCACTTGAGAAGTGAGCTCTAGGACAGTGCGTCCTCACCCCTAACATGGTTAATTGTAAAAGACTCCTAACAGGGTCCGACCCTTGACAAGGTCATTGTACTTAAACATTGTAATGACGGCTCCTAATAGGGCTAAGGAACATTAACAGGTTCATAATACACAAGTAAAATTATTAGTGGGTATTAATTCCCATTGGGTTTTTTCCTTTGGCCAAGGTTTCCCTATAACCATATCTTGTGTTATGTGTTGATTACTTTACATGCTTTAATATTTAGTTTTGCATTTAAGTTATTGAGTTAATTTTCAAGTATTAGACAGTAATTATATAGAACATTGATTCACCCCCCCCCCCTCTCAGTGTTCCCATTCCTAACAATTGGTATCAGAGCTTTGGTCCTCTGAAGACAAGTTTAACCACTTGAGGAGATCATGGGTTTGGAAGAAGTGAAGCATTTAAAGAAGAATCTTGAAGTAGCTCTTGAAGACCTTTACATATCTGAAAAGGAAATTGAAGAAATAAAACTAAATGTTAGTGGTTATCAAGTAATCATCAAGAAACTGAGAAAATATTTGAAGGATTGTTCAAATAGTGATTCAAGGAAAATGGTCAAAAATCTGAATGAGGAAAACACATCTCTGAAGGATTAGATTGAAGAGTTGGATAAAAAACTATTTAACAATCAAGAAGCCTATGAGGAATAGATCAAAGAAAACAAGCAGTTGGATGAAGAACTGAGGCAAGCAAACATGAAAATCTTGGAGTTAGAGAACATCAAGAAGCAAGTGGAATCTGAATTGACTGAAGCAATGAATCATATTGACAAATTGCACACAAGAAAGGATCTAATAGAATCACAATTGTATGCACAGAAGATTAAAGGAGATACCTCTGGTATTGGATTCAATGAAGCACAAAATCAAATCAATGATATGCGAGGAAGAATGAAAGAACCAATAGAGTCTATAGAAGCCAAGAAGACTAAAGATCATACTGAAGCTAAAGCAGAACCATCTAAAGATGAGCGCAAGCCAGTAAACAAAACTTGTTATGCCTGTAACAAGCATGGTCACATAGAAAGAGATTGTAAAGAGGTAAGACCCTTAAATGGTTATTATTATTCATGCAATAATTTTGGTCATATAGCTATGAACTATAGATCATATCAAAGAAATTAGACTCAGCAAAACCAGAGAAGTCATCCATAGTAGAATGTTAGAAGTCCTCAGAACATTACATCTTAGATATGTAATTACAATGGTCATACCGCTAGATAGTGCAGTATGGTAACTCACATCAATGCACCGAGGAATATAAGGCCTCTAGTTATTTGTCACTCTTGTAAGAAGGCTAGACACATCTCAAAGTTTTCTAGATCAAAAGCGCAAAGACAAGAAAGCCCTAATAAGTCTCAAGGATCAATTCTAGATGAATCAAGAGAAGTGAAGTTTGTGAAAGCTATAGAAGATGCGAGCTTGATTTGGATAGAAGAAAAGAAGGATAAGGTTGATGAGTATGTATTGGATGCATCCACAATGGATGCACTCTCTACATCCAGATGAATGACCCTTATGGTCATAGGGGGAGCTAGATTAGCTTTAGACCCCTGCGCGATTAGTATACTCACCCTCAGAGTATGCACCTTTGGATATAACTGTTTGGAGACTAGTTAATGTTGTATGTGAGAGTGCACTTCCTGATTAATAGTAGAAATGGATATTGAAATTCTTTTTTGCATTCTATGTTTACACGGAAAGCATTAATGGTGGAAAGTTGATTTAAAGTCACCGAAGATCCATTATTCACACATTTGCATTCAACTTCGAGCCTTAGGAGAGCATAGGAGATCAAAGAAGTTTGTGTTGAGAGATTGTAGTTGATTTCTTCAGTGAAAGGAAAAGAAGAACAAGACTATTGATAGCACTTTAGCACCTACTCCTACTATTTATATGGAGTCCACACCACCTCCTGAGTATAGTAGGATGCCTAAGAGGAAGAAGCAGACCAACCCAAGCCATCCATCCTCTAGGACAATAAGAAGTCAAAGGAAGAACACTCAAGCACCTCTTGAGGTAGGATTTAGATCGAATCTACAAGTATTGAGGACTATGATAATTGATGAAGGAAGAATTGATCATATATCTAAGTTATATGATAAATATAGTGAGATTGATAAATCTGAGATCCATGGTATGATCATAAAACACATGATTAAGTTCAAGAAGACAATCTTGGAACTTAGGACAGTCATTCCTGATAGTGTATGAAATATTTTAGACTCTTTAAAGAGATAGGCTATAGAGGTAGACTTTAGAATAAGGGAGAAAATACTAGATGAAAGCCTCCCTGTATGTTCAATTGAAGAGAAAACACTATTATTGGATTTGGTGAAGCCACACCTTAGAACAAAGCTAAGAACTCTGCAGATTATGAACAAAGACTATGAGTTGGTTGCTAAGGAAATAGAAAAGGAATTTGAGAAGGTGTTCCTAGATAGACACATGTATCCTCCCATTGAGCTTGCAACCCAAGCTCCATCTAAGGAATAAAAAAATCTGAGGTCCCTAATGCACCTATAATAGGTCCACAGGATTCAACACCCATAGTGATAGCACCTAGTGATGCAATGGAGTATGCGCCCATTCCTAGAACAAAAGATGATACAATTATGATTGATGATGTGGAAATATCAATGGCAGCCACATATAAGGACTTGGATAAGTTTGAGGAAGCCTTTGTAAGTACAGAAGAGGCTGAAATACTTTGCGGTGATAATTCACCTATGCAGCAAGAAGAAGCTCAGATTGAGGATCTAATAGGACATGATGAAGAAGAGGAGAAAGAAAAAGAAAAGGAGAAAGAGGATGAAGAGTAGAAAGATGAACCTGTAGATGAGCCCTCTATTGAAATTATAGTGATTGTAAAGACTGAGGTAATGGATGTTAGTTAAAGTTCACTCCTCTCCCCTAAGCCCTCAATTTCATTGTTGTAAAGTTTGACCCCTGACACAACAAGTCTAGATTCATGTGGAGAAGAAGACCTGATTAAGATTAGTGTGCTAGAAATGGAGAAGGCCAAGGAGAAACAAGTAATGAGGAACCCTTTCTTTTTTGAATTTTTCAACATCCTGAATAACTTACTTCCTGAGGACAAGAAAGTGTCCAGTGTACACTCAATGGATGATGTCAGCACCATCCTAACATGCTTCAAAACAAATTTCTCAAGTATTGAGGAATAAACATCCAAAGTTGCAGAGGAAAAATATCTTAAAAAGAGATTGAGTGAATTGATAGGTAACTTTTTACTTGACCTTAGTTCTTTAAAGGTTGGTCAAGCTTTGCTGAAAGACTTAGCAACTAAAGGAAGAAAAATAATAGCTGACTGTATGGATAAGGACAAACTGACTAGAGATCTCTCAAAGAAGATTTAGGAAGCTAAATCAATGATGAAATAGTAAGGAAATTAGTGGAAGATCCCTTCTCTAATGTAAATATGTGCAATAATGTCTATCAAGGTCAGTTATACAAAATTGAGAAGGCAGAGCAAGAAATAGCCAAGATAAGGGCTAGGCAAGCACATTTAAGACATGCACTTGCACCCTCTTTAGATGTGCTAAATCAAAATATCAAGGAGATCAATGCCACTATGGTGACATATGATCAAGATCCAAGTTCATATTTGGAGAAGATGATGAAGTTGACTTATGCTTTGTGCGCCCATCTCCAAACTGTAAATGCACTGAAGGCATTTTGGTAGCAAGAAATTGCAAACCTTTAGATTGCTTATCTGGATGTACTCTCAGTGTAAGTACTTGGAGTTGTATTTTCTTGAGCACCTTTGTCATTAATGTCAAAGGGAGAGTAGAATATATAGTAAAAGGGAGAATATGGAGCAATGTATATGATGTAAAAAGGGAGTTATAAGATAGAGTATATGTTATAAAATTTTTGTGTAAGATACAGTTAGTATCTTCACCATATTCCTTTGTTGCCATTAATGAAAAAGGGGGAGATTGTTGGAAAGTTGAATATACTGATGTATATGACTATAATTTAGTGTTTTCATTATGGAAAAAAAGTCATATGGAGTTTTGGAGTCAGTGCATAACCTAGAAGATCAGAAAAATGGCTAAGTATGGAAGACTAGACAATTAGTGAAGCACCAGATGAATAGAGCATCAGCACACGTGCGTATGAATGAGTTTGGGTATGTGCCCTGGAATATAAGCTTTTGGTTATGTTAGTAAGCTATGGTTAAGAGAGCATGATCAGATGAGTTAGTATGATGAAGATACAGTTAGTTAAAGTGACATAGATAGTGAGCGGAAAAGAAGAACAGATTATGTAGTCGAATGTTAGTATTTTGGTTAGCGGTTATAATATTGTTTTGTAAAGGCTATGTGCCTATTGTATTTGTGTTATAAACATGTAAATCTAATTTTATGTAAACACACTTGTGCCAATTGATTTGGAGTCATTGTATGTAATTAGTTATAGGCTGACTAAGTGAATAGTTTTGTTAGCGCATATAAATAAGACATGCGCCTTTGTATTTATGTATGAAACAAGATATAGAGTTGATAGAAGTAGAGCAGAAGTATGCAAAGAGAAGTGAGAATGTTGTAGAGCTTTACAAGAGGCTAAAGCATCAACACACATAAGGAACTGATCAGACAAGCAGTGTCACAACAAAAATTCACTTTGTAGATATAGTGTGTATCTAATATCCAAAAGGTTGTAGCCTTCACCACTTGAGCAGTGAGCTCTAGGATAATATGTCCTCACCACTAACAGGGTTAATTATAAAAGACTCCTAATAGGTTTTGACCCTTGAAAAGTTCATTGTACTTAAGCATTGTAATGACAATTCCTAATAGGGCTAAGGAACATTAACAGGTTCATAATACACAAGTACAATTATTAGTGGGTATTAATTCCCACCGGGGTTTTTCCTTTGGCCAAGGTTTCCCCGTAACCATATCTAGTGTTATGTGTTGATTACTTTACATGCTTTAATATTCAGTTCTGCATTTAAGTTATTGAGTTAAGTTTCAAGTATCAGAAAGTAATTATATAGAACACTGATTCACCCCCCCCCCTCTTAGTGTTCCCATTCCTAACACGCATCTTGCAAGGAAAATATTCATTGACTGATAAAGATGAATATTCACTGGAAATAGATGTGAAAGGAACAATAGCTCAGATATTCTCTCTTGATGTTAATTTTTATAAGAACTCTTGTAGACACTATGTTTGGGAAAATCTTAGTGTGATGGGGTTAAGCTCAATTTTTTGGGATTTTTCTTGGATCTTTATTGCAACACGCGAAACAGGGACTTGGAACTAGACTAGGACTAGGATAAGGATGTGATGCATGGATATGAAAAGGAAACAAAGGATTTGGATATGTACAACACATGTGAGAAGGAAATGGATCCAAATCTGCTACCATAGTGCTTGAAAAGGTTTTCACCATGGTACTTGTCCAAAGTGTTTGTTTGCCAAGTGTTCACTAGTAGATGAGTTTATCTCTGTCTTCTTCTTTTTTTGTCAAGGCACTTGTTTACCAAGTTTTCACCATGACAATGATTTTTTATGAACTTTGTTCTTTTGTTTAGGATTTTGATTATTTTTTTATTTTTACAATTTTTTCAGGATCATATGTATTGTTTTTTGGAATTTTTTGACTTTCCAATTTGTTTGGATTTTCTTCAATACTTTTACCAAATTTTAAAGATTTTTTACTAAATAAACACTATATGGGAACTGAATGATGGCCTACATATAAAAGTGCTTTAAATATAAAATATTTATAGGATCAGGGAGAGGATCTCCCTCAAATGTTTCTATATAATATGCCCTAGAACTGAACTTGGTAGTAACAACAAATGGACCCAACCAATTAGGTTTGAACTTTCCTTTCTTTTCTTAGTTGTAGGGTTTTTTATGTTGTTTTGTAGGACCAAACTACCAACCTCAAAATTGTGAGGTTTGATATTATTGTTGAGCTATAATTGTAGGCAATTTTGATACACAGAGGTTGTGAAGGTAATTGAGGCATCTCTCATTGAGGATCTATAGATCTTGCAAGTGGGTAGTTCAATATTCTTCTTCATACATTAGGTTCTTGAGAGATATCTTGAGGGAAGGGAGCTTTATTTTGATGGGGAGGACATCGTCAATACCATGGATGAGGGAAAATGGAGTGGAACCAGTGGGAGTACGGATGGGGTTGTGATAGGCCTATAGGGATGGATTGAGTTGTAGATTCCAATCACAACCATCATCATTGATAGTATTCTTGAAAATTTTCAATGTGGTTTTATTTGTAGCCTCATCTTGACTATTTCCATGTGGAAGTATTTGGATAAACAATGTTGGGTAATGTCAAATTTCTTACAAACTTCTATGACATATTTATTCTTGAAGGGAAATTCATTATTATTATGGAGGTATTTTTGGATTCCATAGTGAAAAATGATATAGTTCATGATGAACATGGAAATCTATTTTCCATTAGTGTAGGTGAGGGGAATTGTTTTGAACCATTTGGTAAAATACTCTATGACAGCTAGAATGTACTTGTGGCCACTAAAAGACTTGGGAAATATGTGTCCCACAAGGTCAAAACCAAAATAGGATAAATGCCAAGGTGTAATGGTGGGTTTGAGGGATTGAGCAAGTGCATGTATCAAATCACCATGTTGCTAACAAGGAACACATTTCTTTATATAGTGATAAGCATCCTGCTTAATTGTCGGCTAGTAGTATCTAGTGCATAGAAACTTATTTTATAAGGTGAGGCCACTAGAATAAGCTCCATATATTCCTTGATGTACCTCTTCCAATTCTATTTGTGCTTCCTCTAAATTTAGACATCGAAGAAGAGTTATATCAAAGTGTTTCTAGAATAGGGTTTCTCCAAGGATTGTGTAGTAGGATGTATGCCAGATAAAAGTTTTATGTTGGTTAGGTGTTTTATTGTCAAAAAATGGAAGCACTTCCATTTAGGACTAGTTTATCCCTCCGAGTAAGTGGTTTGGGGTCATGTCAAACACCTTGATGGATTTTTGGCTTGATTCTAGCTCCTTCCTCATGTTCTGCTCCTATTTCCACCTCTTTCTGAAATGTTTTTGGCATTTGGACCTAAAACCCTGAGATTCTTGGCTTCAGGGTCAAGGTCGACCTTATGGGTCAAGGTAGACCTTGACCTTGACGTAGGTTAGAATCAACCTCGACCCTAACCCTGGGTCTAGATTTCATAATCCAGAAGTTTTTGGATGTCGAGTTTCAGAAAGTTTTATTTCCCGCTTTCGGGTCAGCTTTTTCGAATTTCAAAATGGTAAAATCTTAAATTACATTTAATCTAGGTCCATTTATATGGGTTAAGGTTTAAATGGGAATTTAATTCTCCTATGTTGGCCTCTATAGAATTTTTTTCCCTAGACTTGTATAAAAGGAAGCCTTCCTCTCTCATTTTCACAATCCATCTTTCGAGCATATCATATCACAAAATCTCTCCATGATCAAGCAAGGTCAAGCAAGCATTCTCAATCAAGGAAGCATTCAAGCAGTCATCCAAATTCAATTATTCAAGTTCTCTATTCAAGATCAAGGATTCAAGCATTCAAGTCTTTGAAGGGATTTGGTTCAAGCATTCAAGATTCATCATTCAAACCCTAGATCTATCCATCATGGTGGTGTGATCTTCCTTTAAGATCCTTTGTTCATCTTCAAGATCTATTCATTCTCCCTTCAAGGTGGATTCCAAGCATACAATCATGGAGGTTTTGGTTTACATTTATGGTTTTTAGTGTTGAGTCCAAGCTTTCATATCAACATACTTGTTTATATTTCAAATACAATTGCATATCTATTGAATATCATAGCTTCATTGTTAGATCTATTTCTACTACTTGCTAGAATTCTCTATTTCAATTCCATTATTAAGGTTGATTCCAAATCGGGGTTTGACCAAGGCAAACCTATCATCCAAACAACAAAACCCTTTTTCTTGTAGGTACATGTGTGGGACAACAAATTGTAGTTTAGATTTGAGTACCCTTTTTGGTGAACTTTCAGGATCCCCGAATAGAATTTTCGTCAGAGTAGTGCAGGTCAAGGTTGACTTTTAGGGGTAAGATTGTGCCTCGGGGTAAGATCTTACCCCTATTTTTGGGTCAAGGTTGACCTTGCTCATAAAAGTAGAAGGTTTCTAGGTTTTCTCTATTTCTATGTTTACGGGCCAAATTTGGTTGCATAATTTCCCGAAACTGTGTACAGACACCAAAAAACAACATTTCCAGATCTGTCATATTTTGAGGTTAGTATTTGTCTTTAATTTAATTAAGATTTTAATACATACTTTCTATAATGGAATATAAGGTTTTCTCCTTTCTTTATATTCTCCATCGATTGATTCATTTGTGCATTAATCACTTCCTTGTGGTTAATCAACTTGGATCTTTCCTTTGGGAATTTGGGTTAAGAAGTAGATCTTACATTCCCCCCTATCAACACATAATTATACCATTACATCTTGGTGGATGCATCTATTATTTATTTACATTTTGGTGAATCCGCGGTAGACAAATCCTTCTTTTTGGTGTTAGATTAGCTTTTGCATTTTAAATTAAAAAAAAAAATCTATATTTCTACAAAATACAAAAATATTTCTTACATTTCAATATGAAGATCTTTAAGATTCTTTGGTGTGTGGTTATTTTTCTTATTATTCTCCTCCTAGCATCCCTTTATAATACTTATCATTTTTATGAGAGTATCATCCATTTCATTATGTTTGTCACTCTTCATTTTTCAATTGCATGTGCTATTGTGAGATATACTAATACTAGTTTTCCCACTTTCAAAGTCTTCATTAAGGATTTATGTGGAAAACTTATTACTCTTTTGGATTATGTGAAGAGTTTGGTAGATGATACACCATCTCCTAATCTTCCTAATACTAATCCTATCATCCCTAATCTAGTTCCTAATCTTCCTAATCCTAATCCATTTCCTAATATTTCTAACATACGTAATTCTCCATCTACAATTCCTAGTTCTTCCCATACTTATGATGGGGTGAAAACTATAGTTCATGATGCAGATGTGCAAGAGTTATTTGATTTACCTTCTCCTCTTATTCATAATGATATTAAAGGGAAGGGTAAATAATCTTCTTCTAAACCTATTATTCCACCTTACATGACCTTTACTCATGAACATGATAAACAATCACCTCCTATAGAAGCTTTACATGATATGTACACTACAGGATATAATATGATGGCTAAACAAGGTTACAAAGGTTTAGGGATTGGTGTTAATGAGCATGGTATTAAATATCTGGTTCATATACCCCCTAAACAAGATAGGCATGGTCTTGGTTGTTTGCAATCTCAATTTAAGGTGGTTGATTTTGATCATTGTCCTCCTCTTCATCTTCTTCTTCCAACACCTTCCATAGATTACCCTAATACTCCTCAAGATGTGGCTAAGAAGGTGTATGTCCAATTAATGAATTCCAAGAAAGAAATATTTAAACCTATGTTGAAAGATTCTCTCTCTAAGTACAAATATCCTTTTCACTATAGTAACACACACTTCTTGATTGTGTGCATTTCAAGTTATATGTTAGAGAAAGAGTTTCTTTGGGAATTATATCCCACTCTCGTGTGGTTTTACAATTCCTTCATAACTTTGATAAGGGGCATCCCATTGATTCTTCTATAATGTAGATCTTTTCTTCTCTTATCTCTTGACTCGGGGGCAAGAGGTATTTCATCTAGTCTTCTAGGATCCATTAGGCTCTTAGCATATATTTTATCTTGAGTTTAATTGGTATTCTTTCTATCTTTCCTCCCTATGGTTTTGTATTATGTCCATAATCATCCATAGATTCTCTTTTATTTCAAGATATATTTGTTTAAAGACATTTTTTTTGCAAAGGTATCCCTTGCTTTCATCTCTAGGGGGAAAGGTCTTCCTTCTTTCTCTTTGTCTAAGGATCTTCTTTCCTTAGCTTAGTGGCACTTGTTTATTTTGTAACATTATTTCATTATACTAGCTAAATTTTTGGCTATGGATATCCTTTTTATGTGAGAGGTTGTTGTCCTAGGTCATCACCTCTTCTTTATTTCACAAATTATGTTCTTTATAAATTCTTGCCTTGGATCTAGGGTTAGAGTTTGATTCCCTTGTTCAAAGATTCCTCTTCCTCTTGATTACAGGGGGATGGATGATTGAATCTTTGTTTCTCTTTGAAAGATGATATTTTATCTAAAAATCACTCCTCTATGGTGGGGGTCTTGTTGATAAGATCTCTTTGTTTGAGGATCCTTTTTCCATGAATGACATATCCTTTTCATGATTATCTATGCTCTTGGATGTAAGGTTCAATACCCTTTGCTAAGAATATAGTATACATTGTTGTTAAATAGGATATCTCCTTTCTTTGTGAACTAGGTATCCTCCTTCTCTTCCTTATGATGTCTAGTAGACAACTATGATAAGTTGGGGGGCATAGATAGGGTCTCCCTTATATTTTTTTCAAATTTCAATATACTAAATCCTCGGAAGGTAACACACATAAGTTTCTAAATCCTTGGAAGGTAACACACATAAGTTGCTAAATCCTAAAGAGACATGCATTTTTCAAATTTCCAATATGCTAAATCCTCGAAAGGTAATGCACATAAGTTTCTAAATAATGAAGAGACACGCATTTTTCAATTTTTAATATGCTAAATCTTCCAAAGATAATGCACATAAGTTGCTAAATCCTGAGGAGACATGCATTTTATATTCCATAGTGATACAAGAAGGTGGATCTATGGGTATTCCAAAAGCAATCAGAAGACACATTACAATTTCAAGGCACAATTTATGGGTGAAATATCAGGATTGGCCACCTATTTGGCTTTCCCTCCTTGGTGATTCACAGTAAGGTGGACATCTTACTGGGCGAGGTAATCACTATTTTTCCTTTCTCTCTTTTCTCTTTCATGCTAGTAGGATTAGATCATGAAGCTTTTTTATTTATATTGTTTCTCTTTTCATTCTTATGTAATCATTTATGATTTTATGATAGCTTTCCAAATATGATATTAGTATAGGAAGCATTTCTTAGCAAGGTTTCCTTTGCTAGTTGATTTGGGTTTATTTTTGTACTAACCCCTCTTTTTGTGTCTTTTAGCTTTGTCTTTGTTTTCACACCCTCGTGCATGTATGTTGACTTAGAATCCTTAGCTTGGGGGCTTATGTCCTTAACTAAGTGATATTCTATCTCATTGTGAATCCACTTGGATATTTCTTCTCCTTTATGATCAAGAGTTTACATTGAATCCATACTCTTGCTAAAGTGGGGGCTAAATGTATTGTCAGAAAATGGAAGCACTTCCATTTAGGACTAGTTTAGCCCTCTGAGTAAGTGGTTTGGGGTCATGTTAGAAACCTTGATGGATTTTTGGCTTGATTTTGGCTCGTTCCCCCTGTTCTGCTCCTATTTCCACCTCTTTCCAGCCTATTTTTGGCATCCTGGCCTAAAACCCTGAGATTCTTGGCTTCAGGGTCAAGGTCGACCTTTAGGGTCAAGGTCAACCTTGACCTTGACCTAGGTCAGAGTTGACCTTGGCCTTGACCCTAGGTCTAGATTTCAGAATCTAGAAGTTTTCAAATGTCGGGTTTTGGAAAGTTTTATTTCCCACTTTTGGGTCATCTATTTTGGATTTCAGAATGGTAAACTCTTAAATTATATTTAATCTAGGTCCATTTCTAGTGGTTAAGGTTTAAATGGAAATTTAATTCTCCTATGTCTACCTCTCTAGAAGTTTGTGCCCTAGACTTGTATAAAAGGAAGCCTTCCTCGCTCATTTCCCCAATCCATCTTTCAAGCATATCATATCATGAAATCTCTTCGTCATCAAGAAAGGTCAAGCAAAAATTCTCAATCAAGGAAGCATTCAAGCACTCATCCACATTCAAGTATTCAAGTTCTCTGTTGAAGATCAAGGATTCAAGCATTCAATTCTTTGAAGGGATTTGGTTCAAGTATTCAAGATTCATCATTCAAACCCTAGATCTATCCATCATGGTGGTGTGATCTTCCTTTAAGATCCTTTGTTAATCTTAAAGATCTATTCATTCTCCCTTCAAGGTGGATTCCAAGAATACAATCATGGAGGTTTTGGTTTACATTTATGGTTTTTAGTGTTGATTCCAAGCTTTCATATTAACATACTTATTTACATTTCAAATACAATTGCAAATCTATTGAATATCATAGCTTCGTTGTTAGATCTACTTCTACTACTTGCTAGCATTCTCTATTTCAATTCCATTATTCAGGTTGATTCCAAATTGGGGTTTCACCAAGGAAAACCCATCATCCAAACAACAAAACCCTTTTTCTTGTAGGTACAGGTGTGGGATAGTGAATCATAGTTTAGATCTGAGTACCCTTTTCGGTGAACTTTCAGGATTTACGAATAGAATTTCCATCAGAGAAGTGTAGGTCAAGGTCAACTTTTAGGGGTAAGATTGTGCCCTAGGGTAAGATCTTACCCCTATTTTTGGGTCAAGGTTGACCTTGCTCAAAAAATAGATCATTTCTAGGTTTTCATTGTTTCTATGTTTCCAGGCCAAATTTGGTTGCAGAATTTACCGAAACTGTGTACAGACACCAGAAAAACAACATTTCTAGATCTGTCATATTTTAAGGGTAGTATTTGTCTTCAATTCATTTAATATTTCAATAAATTATTTCTATAAAGGAATATAATGTTTTCTCCTTTCTTCATATTCTCCATCGATTGATTCATTTGTGCATTAATCACTTCCTTGTGGTTAATCAACTTGGATCTTTCCTTTGGGAATTTGGGTTAAGAAGTAGATCTTACATTCCCCCCTATCAACACATAATTATACCATTACATCTTTGTGGATACATCTATTATTTCTTTATAGGTATAAGGTTAAGGGGAATGATCTTATAATGAAGGTAGGAAAATATTTCTCCGTACCATGGTGATTCAGGACCAAGAATTTCACACATCATCTCAAAATTCGGCTAGTCATAAGAAGGGACCATGAGATTATTGAAAAGAAATTCACATCATGTACTTGTCTCTGGCATGGATATCAAAGAGATAATAGTAGCCATGACATATGATACTTTATTATTTTCTCTAGGGATTTTCTAGAAAATGATATCTGTAAAATGGTTCTTAAGAACTTCAACTTTGTGGCAATAAGGCAGCAACTTGTCATCCTTTGTCTGATACTGATCAATTACTTGTTTGATAATCAATTGAGAGTCACCAAAAAAACTAAAAATTCTAATCTTTCCTCTGACAGCTTGGCAAAGTCTTGTTACCAAGGCCTCATCTTTTACTATGTTGTTGGTACATGCAAATGTCAATTTGTACGATTTAGGTATTTGGACCCCTTGTGGTGTAAGAAATAGAATACCTACCCTTAATCATTTTTGAGTGAAATATTCATCCAAGTAGAGCTTCCATAGAATAATAGGGGTAACAATTATAATGCTTTCATCTAGAAAATATGTGACAATAGGATGATCTCCTAGAATGGGATCTTTTGCAAGTTGATATGTGATTGCTTGCCCTTTGATTGCCTTGCATTCTTTGTAGAAAATATGAAACTCATTGAGTACCATGACCCATTTTATTGTGTGGCCAATCAAAGAAGCTTTAGATAACAAATATTTGAGTGGGTCAATCTTTTCTATCAACTTGATCTTATGATTGAGCATGTAATGGCATAATTTATACATGCAAAATACTACAACTAGGAAAGCTTTCTCAATAACTGTATATTTGAGCTCATAACCCACTAAATTTATACTGAGGTAATAGATGACACACTCCTTTCTATTGTCATGTAGCTTATCTAGAAGAGCATCTAGTGCCACTATAGGTGCTAAAAATATATAGAATTAAAGGTCTTCCTGGAATGGGCAGGACCAACATTGGTGGGTTAGCTAGATATTCCTTGAGTTTTTCAAAGGCCTTTTAGTAGAAGAAATCCCAAATAAATTTGATATCATTTCTTAGCAGGTGGGAGAAAGGATGTACTTTATCAGCCAATTGTGACACAAATCTTTGGATGGACTAAAGTCTACCTTGCATGCTAGGTAGTTGTTTTAAATTCTTAGGAGGTGGCATCTCCAAGATGGATTTCACCTTCTTAGGGTCCACTTATATTCCTCTACAAGAGATAATGTAGCCTAACAACTTTCTTGATTGTACACCAAGGACACATTTTTTGGGATTTAGTCGAACCTTGTACTTCTCTAATCTTTCAAAGATTGTGGTAAGGACAACAATATGTGATTCTCGTGTCCTGAATTTTCCTATAATATCATCCACATAGTCCTCCATAATTATATGAAGGAGGTCATGGAAGATAGTTTTCATGGCTCTCTAATATGTGGCACCTACATTTTTTAGACCAAAGGGCATGACTTGGTAACATAATGTACCTCAAGGTGTAGTGAATGTAGTTTTGTGTTAGTCCTCTACTACTATATGAATCTGATTGTATCTAGAAAATCAATCCATGAGGGATAAAAGCTCATGCCCATTAGTAAAATACACTGTGATGTTAATATTAGGAAGTGGAAAATCATCGTTAGAACAAGTGAGATTTAGATCTCAAAAATTAGTATAGACTCAGATGCCCCTAGTGGGTTTACCCATTGGTACAATGTTGGAGACCCACTCAAGATAATCCATAGGCTTGATGAATTAGGCTTCGAGCATTTTTTTTAGTTAAACTTTTACTAAGAGTGCCACTTGTGGATGCATCTTGCATAATGTTTTCTTTACAGGTTTGATTTTTGGATCCACAACAAGATGATGCACAACTAGATCAGTATCTAGTCCAGGAATATCTTTGTAAGTCCATGCAAAGTTGATTTGTTCCTTGAGGGAAGATGCAATGCATGTGATCATTGGGTTCTCTTTGGTACCAAGATTAACTATTATAGTATCTTCTATGAGAGTAGAATATTTTTTTGGTGACAATGACATAAAAGGAAAGTCAAATCCCCCCTCCTCTAGTTCCTTATAAAGTTTTTCACTAGAGGTCATGTCCTTTATTTAATCTTTTTCTTCATCTAGGGGTGCCTCATAAAGGTTTTCAACCCAAGATGTTTTATTATTTTTTGAATTTTTATCTGTATTTTCACTTTTGCGACTAAGAGACTTGACTTGGCTACCAAAGTAGGCTTTCTCATTCTAATGGATATGATGGGAATTTTCTTGGAGATTCCTTAGTCTGAAAAGTGTTAGAACTACCTCATCCAAATTACATATATCTAAGGCATGTGGTGAATCTTGTTGGTCTAAATCAATTAACTCAGGGTTGGTAAGGGGAAGATTAGATGAGGAAAGGTTTGATTTGGTGATATGGAGGACATGGGTATCAAGATTTCCTTCATTAATGTAATGGAAAGGAACTTTGAAGAACTCTTCCTCAGTTTCTGAATCAGATTCATTCATACAATATTTCTTAGAATAAATTCTCTTAGTCTCTATGGAACCCAATCCTTTTTTACAGGGATACCCGGTCTCTTTGATGAGATTTTCCTTCAAGTGTATTTCACTCCAAGGCCAGTGCCATGATATCCCATGCTTTCAAAAATATGAGTGGACTTAACATACTTCCCCTTAGGGATGTCCACATGTTTATCTTCTTCATCATCAAATAGCCAGGATAGAACATTATGTTCCTGATGATCTACAACTGATTGAATATCTAGATGAACTAAAGGAAGATTGATTAGAGATCACCAAGCTACTAAAGTGATATGGAAGATGATTAAATCAGTCAATATGTTATCATTTATGTCAACTAGTTTCAAAAATACTTATCATGATAGTTACAAACATCTGAACACTTGTAGAAGGAAGAAAACATGAAGGAATGAGATATCTACACAAGGAAAAGATGGATATGATAGATAAGGATAAGGTAAACATTGGGGAACTTATTGATTAGTCAATGGCTTTATATTGTTGACTTGAGCATGTTACATTAGTCTATTATGAAGAAGAGATTTGATTTGAACAAGTTAATATGGTTAGTAATTCAAGACTTTTGTATAAACCGAGCCCATGTGGTGTATACCGAGTGACAGTAATAACTGAGTTAGTTATCACTGACACATTCAATATTAACTGAGTATGGATGAAATCATTAAATGCTAAGAACAACTGACTGGAATTGATGAGCTAGAAATTGTTATGATTTCAAGGTAAAGGATGAATTTAGTTATAAGATCTATGACTGACATAATTCAGAGATGATCTAAAAGATGAGATTGAAACATGCTAAGAACACATTAGCTGAGGAAGGTTTAAGTGGAAAAATGGACGAAGGAGATTAAGAGGCAAAATCTGATGGCTGATATGAAAAAAATTTACTTATCTATTTAAGAGACATGAGTTTCATTGTTGAAACATGTCGGACAAATAGAGACTGCAAGGATTTTGTGTGAAGACTTTATTCATGCATTCCTGATCAAATTGGTTACAGAAAGATCTAAGCTACAGACATTACTGAGTGTCAGAGAACTATTTTACCGAGTGAAGTAAGTTGGGAAATATTGAGGAAGTGAATTGATTAATGATCAGATGAGTTTTATGAGCATAACATATATCTGAATATTTGCAATTGAGTTGTATTTGAATCAGATCAGAACTATATCAGTTTAACCATTGATTCAGAAAAATATCTTAACTAAGTGGAATTAATAGTCTTATTATATTTCCATATGACATTTAATGAATGTTAATTGTTATCTTGTTGACCCCATAGTGAATGTTGGTCAAGATTTAACTATTAGTGATAAATCCTCTAACCAGGTCACACCTAACAGTGTGCATTGTAACCTTTAATAGGTTTGGCTCCTAATCAAGCTCACTTCAGAAGAGTAAAATGTTTTGGGTTACCAATCCCAAGTGGTTTTTCCCTTAGCAGGTTTTCCATGTTAAATCATCATGTTATGTGTTATTTATTATGACTATTTTTCTATCATAATTTACATACTGCATAGTTGATTTAATTGGTAATCACAGTTTGGATAATTACTGGTATTTGGTAAAGTGAATAGATAGATTGATATTTTATGTTACCAAGCTACATAAATTTTTGAAATAGTTTTGTAAAGTACATCTGGGAGTTTGGGACTATAGGATAATTGATTTAACTGATTCACCCCCCCTCTCATTTATTCTAACAATTGGTATGAGAGCATATTGGTTGATTGGAGGAAAGTTTTAAGTACTTAAGAAAAAGATCACAAGATGTATAAGAGGGAAGTGCCTAAGATGAACAAAGATAACTTCTCCATATTGAAAAGCAGGATGAGGCTTCACATATCTAAAATTAGAGAATCATATCTACATCTACTAGACCATTGCCACATACAACTGACTATTGGACCTTTGATAGTTGATCAGTTGAGAGACAAAGATGAACATAATATAACTATGATAGAGATTGTTGCTACTCTATCTGATGCTGAGTTTAAAAATGTCAAAGCATGCACTACAATGAAGCAAATGTGGGATAAACTTGCACTAGTTTATGGTGGTGATGTAAATGTAATGAGAGCCAGAGCTGAAATCTTAAGAGGCAAATTTGATGACATGAAGATGAAGGAAGGTGAGAACATCACACAATACTCTAACCAAATCAAAGAGGTAGTTAATGTTATCCGAGGAGCGGGAGGTATTATTTTTGAAGATATTATGGTATGTAAGATACTAAGAACCTTGTTTCCTATCTATGTAATTAGAATATTTGCAATTCATAAAATGAGGTATGAAACTAATAGAACTCTTACCCTTGATAGTCTGATTGGAAATTTATCTACTTTTGAGCTTACTAATTATGACAATAGTGTTGTACCGAGTGTCGAGTCTGCTTTTATGTCATCTCTAAAGATTGGTAAATCTAGCTGTAAGCTTAATATAAATAATGAAAGTGACAGTTACAATGAAGATCAGTTGATGAGCTTGAAGCACTTCAAAAAGGTAAATGAAGGTATAAGGGAAAGTTACCTTTAGCTTGTTTTAATTGTAAAGAGATTGGCCATATTATTGCTAGATGTCCTAACAGGAAAGAAGAAGATAAAGACAATGATCAATTTGGTGATGGAAAGTTTGAGAGAAGAAATAATAGAGGAAACTGACACTACAACAGAGACAACTGAGATTACAAAGACAAAGGCAAGAAGGCATGTTACCTTGTTGGAGAAAATGAAGATGATACTGACAAGGACACTGATGATGAAATTGAAGTGGTATTTGTTGCAATGAAGGATGATTCACAAGAAGAGGAAATGTATGTAGAAACAAACCTTATTTCTAAAGTTAGTAAGAATGATACTTGGATCATTGATAATGGTTGTACACATCACATGACTCATGATGAAGATAAATTTGAGCATCTTGAACACTATAATAGAGGATCAGTGAAAATGGGAAATGATACACCTTGTCAAGTGAAAAGAAAAGGGTCTATCTTATTGAATGATAGGATTAGATGTGATAATGCATACTGGGTAAAAGGACTTAGCTACAATTTGTTGAGTGTAGCACAACTGAATAACTCTAGTCACTGAGTTGCATTTGAAAAACAAGGTGAAAATATTTTATGAAAATGGAAAGCTTGTCAGTAATGGAGGACAATCAAAAGGCAATTTATCCTATCTTGACAATGTTGAAACTTCTTGTTTACTAGTGAAGAATGAATATGTATGGTTATGGCATAAGAGACCGTGTCATGTGAAATTTGATAACATGATTAAGATCAGTAAAAAGAGAAGATTTAGAGGTCTACCGAGTCTAACCAAACCTGATCATGTTATGTGCAATCAATGTCAGAAAGGAAAGATGACCAAATCTAGTTTTAAAAGTAAAGACTATTCATCTAAAGGTATTTTGGAGTTGGTACATACCGACTTATGTGGTCCTATGAGAACTCAAAGCTACTATGGTGACAAATATTTTATTTTATTTGTTGATGACTACTCTAGGATTATGACAGTCATGTTCTTAAAAGATAAATATGAGGCATTCAAATTGTTTAAGTGGTATAAGGATAAAGTTGAAAAATAAACCAGGAAAGACTTAAAATACTTAAGATCTAATAGAGGAGGTGATTTTATTTCTGATGAATTTACTAATTTCTATAAGGAGCATGGAATCAAAAGATAGGTTTCTGCACCTAGGACACCGTAGCAGAATGAGATTACTGAAAGGGGGAACCAATCTATTGTTATTTTTGCCAGAACATTGATGATTGAGAAAAATGTTGCACAAATTTATTGGAGAGAAGCATTTACCACTACTGTATACACCTTGATCTAAGTTCAACTGAAGAAAGACATGAAAAAGACACCTTATGAGTTATGGTTTGGCTATACACCGAATGTAAGTTATTTCAAAATCTTTGGAAGTAGGTGTTATATTTTGAGAGATGATAGGAACAGTAAATTTGACTCTAAAGGTGATGAAGGAATATTTTTAGGATATTCTACCAAGAGTAAAGCTTATAAATGTTTGAACAAGGCTACTAATAAAATGGTAGAAAGTGCTAATGTAAAAGTTGATGAGTTTGCTAAAAAGAATGATGAAGAAAGTATGAAGGAACTAGAAGACTACAATAAGTTTACCTATGTTGAGCATCCAGGCTATCTACCAAAGCCAAGGGATGAGTCTACCGAGAATCAGGAAAATGCTACCAAGAATCAGCAAATGCAAACCGAGAACCAGGAAGAAGCTACAGAGCGAGAAAATGAACTTGAACCAAATGATGAGCAAAGAAGAGACCAAGTGCTAGCAAGATTTTTTAGAAGGCACCATCCACAAAACTAAATCATTGGAGATAAGAAAGCTGGCATGATGACCCAAAGTAAGTTAAGACAAAACACACTCTTATTTTTTGAGTTTGAACCTAAGAATGTTAGGGATGCACTTGAAAATGAGGAATGGATTAAGGCTATGAATGAGGAAATTGAACATATTGAGAAGAATAAGACATGGACATTAGTACCCACACTGAAAGATAAAACTATAATTGGTACTAAGTGGATTTTCAAAAACAAGTTAAATGAAAATGGCGAGGTCACTAGGAATAAGGCAAGACTTGTATGCAAGGGATATGCACAAGAAGAAGGTATAGATAATGGTGAAACTTTTGCACCTATTGCTAGAATTGAAGGAGTCTATATATTACTATGTATGATGCATATAAGGGATTCAAAGTATATTAAATGGATGTGAAATCAGTATTTTTGAATGGAATTCTTGAGGAGGAGGTCTACATAGAACAACCAAAAGTTTTTGTTGATCCAAATCAGAAGAACATGGTATGTACTAAGATTTGTATGGACTGAAGCAAGAACTAAGAGCATGGTCTGAGTGACTACATGCTTATCTTATCAGTATTGGCTTTGTAAGAAAAAGTGATAATAGTAATTTGTACATGAAAGGAGAATATGATGATAATATTTTGATTGCTGAAATTTTTGTTGATGACATAATCTTTGGTGGACATGATTTGATTTGCAAATATTTTGTTGATGAAATGAGAAAGGAATTTGAGATGTCAATGTTTGAAAAGATTAAATTCTTTCTAGGTTTGCAGATTATACAACAGAATGATGGGATTTTCATCACTCAATCAAGATACATTAAATAAGTGTTAAAGACTATTGGCATGGAAGATTCAAAATTGGTAGGAATACCAATGGTAAGAGGATGTAAGTTGACAAAGGATGATGAATTTACAGAGGTAAATCAGACACTGTATAGATAAATGATTGGAAAATTGATGTATGTGGTACACAGTAGGCTTGATATAGCACATGCAGTTAGGATTGTGGAAATATTTTTTGGCAATCCTAAAGATTCACATATGGTTGTTGTTAAAAGAAATCTGAGATACTTGAAGAAGACTGAAGACTATGGTTTATGGTACACAAAAGAAGGTAAATTTGAACTCTGAGTTTATACTGATGCAGATTGGGCTGGAAACATTGATGACGAGAAGAGCACAACTGGTGGAGCATTATTTTTAGGAAAAAGGCTTGTGAAATGGATAAGCAAGAAACAAGCATGCATTTCTCAGTCTACTGCTGAAGCAGAGTATGTTGTTGCTGCTGTAAATTGTTCAAATGTTGCTTGGATAAAACAAGTGTTGGAAGGAATGAATGAGGTAATCACTGACCTGATGATTATATACTATGACAACACTAGTGCTATAAATATTTCCAAGAATTCGGTGATGCATTAAAAAACAAAACATATATCTATTAAGTATCACTACTTAAGGGAACAAGTTCAAGAGAAGCAGGTGAAACTAGAATTTGTAAAATCTAAAGAACAACTTGTTGATATTTTTACCAAGCCCTTACCGAAGGACACATTTGAGTATTTGAGGACTAGACTAGGGGTCCATCCCCTGTCTATCAGTCACTAAGGTGATCATGAGGTTGGATCAACCTATACTTCATCAGAAAATCATTCATGTTGATGCACATAGCTCAAACTTTAGGATTTCTAAGGTTGTGAAAGATTGGATAAGCTGGAACAAGAAATTGTTTATCAATACATGAAGGTACTTGATCTGGACCGAACAACAAAGGATTAATTGGCTGTTGCAGAGCTATTTATTTTCTTTGGCATTGTTGTCAAAGGGAGAGGAGCTTCATATCAAATATCTGTTGCTGAGAACATATATGGGAGAAATAATTAGAGAGCTAAAAAAGATCAAATCCGCAAGGAGATTCTGCATGGAATGTTGTTTTGTAGTGATTAAACATATTAAATATCAAGCTAGGGAGAGCTTACCAAGCTACAACATTTACCTACATAGTTTTAGAATACATGTTTGGTATGTGTATGGCATATTTCATATTGTTTGTGTTGACATCAATGCCAAAGGGAGAGACTAATGATCTACAACTAATTGAATATCTAGATGAACTGAAGGAACAATGATTAGAGATCACTGAGCTACTAAAGTGATATGTAAGATGATTAAATTAGTCAATATGTTGTCATTGATGTTAACTAGTTTTAACAATACTTATCATGATAGTTACAAACATCTGAACATCTATAGAAGGAAGAAAAGATGAAGAAATGAGATATCTACATAAGGAAAAGATGGATATGATAGATAAGGATAAGGTAAACATTAGGTAACTATTTGATGAGCCTATGGCTTTATATTGTTGACTTGAGTATGTTACATTAATCTATTATGAAGAAGAGATTTGATTTGAACAAGTTAATATGGTTGGTAATTGAAGAATGTTGTATACACTAAGCCTGTGTAGTGTATACCAAGTGATAGTAATAACCGACTTAGTTATCACCCATGCATTAGGTATTAACCGAGTATGGATGAAAACATTAAATGCTAAGAACAACTGACTAAAATTGATTAGCTGGAAATTGTTATGATTTTGAGGTAAAGGATGAAGTTAGTTATAAGATCCATGGCTAACATAATTCAAAGATGATCTAAAGGATGAGATTGAAATGTGCTGACACATCTTCTAAGGAAGGTTTAAGTGGTAAAATGGATGAAAGAGATTAAGAGGCAAAATCCGATGGTTGATATGAAAATAGTTTACTTGTCTATTTAAGAGACATGAGTTTCATTGTTGAAATATGCTAGACAAATAGAGACTGCATAGATTTTGTGTGAAGAATTTATTCATGCATTCCTGATCAAACTGGTTACAGAAAGAACCGAGCTGTAGACATTACCGAGCATCAAAGAACTATTTTACTGAGTGAAGTAAGTGGAGAAATATTGAGGAAGTGAATTGATTAATGATCAGATAAGTTTTATGAGCATAGCATAGATTTGAATATTTGCAATTGAGTTGTATTTGAATCAGAATAGAACTGTATCAGTTTAATCATTGATTCAACAAAATCTCTTAACCGAGTGGACTTAACAGTCTTATTATATTTCCATATGACATTCAATGAATCTTAATTGTTATCTTGTTGACCCCATAGTAAATGCTAGTCAAGAGTTAACTGTTAGTGATAAATCCTCTAACCAAATCACACCTAACAATGTGCATTGTAACCTTTAATAGGGTTGGCTCCTAACCGAGCTCACTTCAGAAGAGTGAAAGTTTTTGGGTTACCGGTCCCAGGTGGTTTTTCCCTTAGCAAGTTTTCCATGTTAAATCATTGTGTTATGTGTTATTTGTTATGATTGTTTTTCTATCATAATTTACATACTACATAGTTGATTTATTCGGTAATCACAACTTGGATAATTACTGGTATTCGATAAAGTGAATAGATAGATTGATATTTTATGTTATTGAGCTGCATAAATTATTGAAATAGTTTTGTAAGGTACATCTGGGAGTTTGGGATTGTAGGATAACTGATTCACCCCCCTCTTAGCTATTCTAACATGTTCCATGTGCTCATCTGAAAGAGATCCCCAATGTTCAAATGTGGTCTTCTTTCATTTCATGGTTTCCTTATCTCCCTTAGGAAAGAGTTGTGAAGGTTTACCATAAGACTTGTGGGAGAGGGGGCAGTGACCAGTACACATAGAATTTTCTAATTTATACTTTCCCATACCTTAATCTGTGAATCAAACCTTATTTTCAAACTGATCTTTATTTTCTTTAGTAATGTTTTCCTTTCCTTTGGTCTAGTCAAATATCTTTTCCTTATCTTCAGAAGAAGTGGGTTGGATATGAGTTTCTTGTTCAGTAGGATAGACATACTCATTCAGTGGAAAATAGTTATATTGCTTACCTTCCCGTCTCTTGCAATATTGGAAGGGTTCATGATCTCTAGGGATTGTTATTTTGGACAAATGGTGTGGTAACTTTAAACATTGATGAAACATGGATGGGATACTTGAGATAGTGTGTATCCACAATCTACCTAAAAGAATGTTATAGGGTATATCTAGATCTAGCACCTGAAAGACTATTTCAATAAGGGTTGGGCCCACTTGTAAGGGGAGTGTAATGAGAAATTTACTCACCCTTTCTCTATCATCATATTCTTTTATTGTGATTCTCTTGTTCACATTGATAAGGTCTTTAAAAAGACCGATGTTGTAGATCATACTTAAAGTGCACAAATTTAGACCGGATCTATTTTCTATGAGGGCTCTTTTGATTCAGGTGTTATAAATCATGACTAGGATATGCAGGGGTTTATTGTGGTGAGGATTGGGACCTTGGAAATATTTTTCATTAAATACCAAGAGTTATTGGGAAGCTAAATTTCTTATCATTTCTTGGAACTGGGATGCATTGATATCACAATATTCATTGTCCTTGTACTAGTTTGGTTTGGTTGGTTTCCATCATAAGGCCTTGTGTTAGGATAGACCATCATTCCCTGATTGACTAAATGTTGAAAGATGACATCAAGGGAGTTTTCTAGCTATGTGAATTATCATCGTTGTGGTGGTCAACTATTGTTCTTTCTATTGTAATGTGAGAAAAAAGAACCTTGATAACCAAATCCTTGATTCTGAATTTGGTTATTTAGATTGGTCAGATTATGGTTGTTCTGATTATTTCTATTTTGATTTACTTTTATTTATTTATTATTGGATGCTCAAGAACATTTTGGACATTCTTAGCATCTGTCACTCCATCATTAACAACACCTTTGTTCTCTTACTAGAACTTGGGTTTATCGTTGGTGTTGTTAGATGAATTTTTTTAATGGCCCCTATCATCAAAAGTCCATCTTCGATAGATTTTCCCTTCTTAATGAGTGTTTCAAATGATTTTAGGAATGGGAACACTGAGAGGGGGGAGGGGGGTGAATTAGTGTTCACTAAATTTAATCTTTTTACTTTACTCTTGAAACTTAACTTGATTGCTTAAGTACTGAAATAAACATCAATGTAAACAAGATAAACAATCATGACACATAATACCAATATGGTTACGGGGAAACCTAAATAGGTAAAAAACCATGTGGGAATTGACACCCACTAAGAACTACACTAGTGTCTTATGATCCTTGTTAGAAGATCTGCAACCCTGTTAGGAGTTGTTCTTTACAATGCTTTTAGTACAGTGACCTTGTCAAGGGGCAGACCCTATTAGGATTCTTTTACAATAACCCTCTTAGGGGTGGGGACACACTATCCTAGAGCTCACTACTCAAGTGGTGAAGGCTACAACCTTCTGATCTCAGATACACACTATATTTTCTGGATGAACTGGTGTTGTGACACTGCTTTTCTAAACAGTTCCTTTGATGTGATGATGCTTTGACCTCTTGCAAAGCTCTAATACATTTTAACTCCTCTTCACATACTTCTTCTCTACTTATCTTATCTCTATATCAACTTCCATGCTTTATTACAAAGGTGCATCTAATATTTATATGCGCTACCAAAACAATTAACTAGGTCGGCCTATAACCGATTACATACAATGATTCTAAGTGAATTGGCTCAAGTGTGTTTACAAAAAAAGATATTTATTTCTAAAACCTAATTACAATAGTTGCATAGCCTTTAAAAATCAATATTATAACCACTAATCAAAATACTTACAGTCAGCTGCATACTCTATTCTATTCTAGCATTCATTGGTTGCACCTCTTCAACTATCTATATCTTTGTCATACTATCTCATCTGATCATGCGCTCATAAAATTAGCATGAATACACACTTACCATCTTAAATTCAAGGGGACATACCATAAATTGGTCATACGCATGTGCACTGATGCTTTGATCTACTGGTGCTCTGCTAACTGTCCAATCTTCTATACTCAGCCATATTCTGACCTTATGATAATGTGCCCTGACTCCAAAAATCTATATTATTTTGTTTCCATAATGAAAACACTATATCTAGTCATATACAATAGTATAGTCAACTTGCCAACAATCTCCCCCTTTGTCATTAATGGCAACAAAGGAATATGGTGAAGTTACTAACTATACCCTTATACAAAATTCTTTCTAACTTCTATCTCCCTTTATACTCTGTACTATACTTTTTCTATACATCATATATGATACTCCATATTCTACATAAAATACTCCCCCTTTGAGATTAATGACAAAGGTGCTCAAAAAATGCATCTACAAGTACTTACAATGTTAGGACATCTAGATATGCTATCAGCAAATTTTGGATCTCTTGTTTCCAAAATGCTATCAGTGCATTGACAATCTGTGATGGGTGCATAAGGCATATTGTAGATTCTCCATCTTCTCCAAGTTTGTACTTGGTCCTTGATCATATGTCACCATAGTGGCATTGATCTCCTTGATGTTATGATTGAGTATATCTAGAGAGGGCACAAGAGCATTCCTAAGCAGTGTTTGCCTTGCCCTTATTTTAGACATCTCCTTTTCAGCCTTTTCTATTTTGTCTATCTACCCCTGGTACACATTATTGAACATTTTCACATTGGTGGAGGGATATTCCACTGATTTCCTTACATTTTCTATCATTTCTTTTTTCTTGTAGTGATCACCAGTCAGCTTATCCTGGTTCATACAACCAGCAATGATCTTCCTTCCCTTAGCTGCAAACTCCTTCAAGGATGCTTGACCAATCTTCAATGAAATGAGGTCAAGTGTAAAGTTTCCAGTTAGTTCACTCAATCTTTTCTTCATATATTTTCCTTCTGCAACTTGGGATGTAGATTCTTCCAAGCTAGAAAAGTTTTCTTTGAAGTTTGTCAATATTGTACTGACATCATCAACTGAATGAACCTTAGGCACTTTCTTGTTTGAAGGTAGGAAGTTGTTCATAATGTTGACTCATTCAAAAAATAGAGGGTTCCTCATCACGTTCTTCTCTTTTTCTTTCTCCATGGCTGGGACACTGATCTTAATCAGGTCTTCTTCTCCCCAAGAGTCTAAGTTTGAGGTGTCTGGTGTCAAACTTGTCAACAATGATGCCAAGGGTAAGGGTGTGATAGGAGTGTTGTCTATCACTTCTTGTTTTATCTTCATAGGTATTTCAATAGATGGATCATCTATTGGTTCATTTCCTTTTACATCTTCTTCTCCTTTCTCCTTTGTTTCTGTCTCCTTCCCTTCTTCTTCACCTGTTAGATCTTCTATTAGTACTTCTTCTTGCAGCTTGGGTGAATTTTCACCAAATAGAGTTTCAACCTCTTGTGTGCTCACAAAGGCTTCCTCAAAATTATCCAAGTCATTTTCTATGGCCGCCATTGCAATCTCTACATTATCAATAATGATAGTGTTATCTTTTTGTGTCTCAGTCATGGGCGCAGACTTTACTGCCTTTGTAGATGTTATCATTGTAGGTGCTAGATCTTGAGGACCTGTTACTGGTACATTTGTGGTCTCTTCCACCTTTCCTTCCTTAGAGGGCACTTGTGTTGTGGGCGTAGTAGGTGGATACATGTGCCTGTTTAAGAAAACTTTCTCAAAAGCTTTCTTTGTCTCTTTGGCTACCAACTCAAAGTTCTTGTCCATTATGTGTAGTGTTCTCAACTTTGTTATGAGGTGTGACTTCACCAGATCTAACAATAATGTTTTCTCTTATAAGTAACATATAGGGATACTTTCATCTAGAATCTTTTCCCTTATTCTAAGATCTTCTTCAATAGCATGTTTCTTTAGGGATTCCAAGATATTCCAAACACTGTCTGGAATGACTGTCTTCTTGAACTTAATGATATATTTTATGATCATGGCATGAATCTCTAATTTATCAATTTTAATGTACTTCTCATAAAACTTTCTTATCTAATCTAATATGCCTTCATAAAAAATCCTTGTTCTCAAAACTTGAAGACTAGGTCTTAAACCTACCTCTGGAGGTGCTTGAGCATTTTTCTTACGTTTGGTTGCCCGAAAGGATGGGTGACTTGTGTTGGTTTCCTTCTTCCACTTGGTCATTGCCTTATACTCAGGAGGTGATGTTAGATCAATTGTCTCTTTGGGCACAAGAGGGATAACATCTTTTTTACCTTGTTTATCCTTTGGATCTTCAGTTTTGTCAATCTTGACTTTGTTTAGTTTGGGATCATCTTTCTTAGCTTCCATTGAGGATGCGCTCTCAATCTCCAATGATATCTTTTATTCTCTTTCTTTATCTAGGTTTGCCTATGTTACACCATGAATTTTGATTATTTTAGATGTAATCTTGGAGGATTTACTCTTAGTTGTTGCGTTGCTCAGAACTGCATCAACTTCCATTGTCTTTTCTTCATAAGTACCCCACCTAGGTTCATTAGGGTCCTTATGTGCTGAAAGTAGTACTTGTGCTCATGCTTCCAAAATTGGTTCCTCTACCTCATAACCAAGTGGATAGATCCACTTTGTTCTAGGCTCAACTTCTTCCATACATGTTATGTTGGTTTCTACCATAAAGAAAATGTTGTCTTTGTATTTCTCTACAATTATTTTTGGTATCCTGTACCTCATCTATATTTTGATTCTGAATGTCTTCAATTCCAGCTCAATGTAATCCTCCAATGTGCTCTTAGTAGATGCCTTAAAAGATATTTGAGGCATTGTAGGTATACTTTTGTCTAGGTACAAATCTAAAACCTTTCCAAGTATATGTAAGTACATGTAGATGATTAAAGACCCATACCTAAATATTTTGGTCTTATAATGTTTGATGGCTCTAATGTTATCAATCAACTATGCGCACAAGATTTCACATAGATTGAACTTTCCATTTTCTCTCACAATTCTGATTGTTGCAAGAATAGTGCCTACAGACACACTATTCACCCTATTGGTGTGCTAAAACCTATAACCTAGTATCATAGACATCAATTTGATGTCTTTCTCTTCAATATGCTCAATTTTCATACTGCGCCTATCAGTTCTAGACTTACATGTCTATTCAACTAATTTCCTTACATCCTTGCCCACTAGAAGAACGACGCCTATCTTAGAAAGGCCTATCATCTCGTGAATGAGATCTCCTGTGATTCTTACTAGGATTTCACCTATCCAAAATAGGTCATTGTGGATTCTTCTTAACAAGATCTTGATCCACTCAGATTTGTAGAACTCATGTGCCACAGAAAACTCAACAATAGGATGATTTTCTAAATGTGTGAACTCATCTAGGAATGTTTTATCTAGTTTCATCATGGACTCTAGGTGCGACCTTATTCTATCAAGTCCAACTGGTTCCTTTTTGTAGTATATATATGCGTGGATATCCTCAACATGCATTATGCCCATAGGGGTTCTTGAAAATGCACCTTCTAGGTCATCTAGGGTTGACTTAAAAGGGTTCCTTTTAAAGACATATCTCTTCATTTCTGTGATATCAAATACAATAGGTGTAGCCATGACTTACTTGGTTAATGCTTAGAAATGGGTTTCAAAAGACTTTTGAATTGTCGCGTCAGACTAAGACTTTACAACTGATCAATCACACTTCTTCGCTAGTAAATCAAGCTCCAATACTTCACAATTTGAAATTGCTAGGGCTTCTATGGTCTTCAATCGCTCAAACTTGAATGCAATGAGTGATCTGTAAGTTTTCATAGTTTATAAAGTGAATTTTTGCCATTAATGCTTGCCACGTAAACCAGAATTCAACTGAGATTTTCCAACTTCCATCCTACAATCGATCAGGCAGTGCACTCTTGCACATAGCATCACATTGTCTCCAAGAAGTTAAATCCAAAGGTGCATACTCTAAGGGTGAGTATACCAACCGCGCAAGGGTTTAGAGCTAAATTATCTCCCCCTATGACCCTAAGGGTCATTCATCCAGATGTAGAGGGTACATCCACTGTGGATGCATCCAATACATACTCATCTTGATCTTATCCTCCTTTTCCTTTGACCAAATCAAGATCGCATCTTTTGAAGCTTTCACAAACTTGACTTCCCCTTCGGTATCCAATATTGATTCTTTTGGCTTTTTAGGGTTTTCCTAACTTTGCGTTCTTGATCTACAAAAATTTGAGATGTGTCCAGCCTTGTTACAAGAGTGACAAATAACTAGAGGCCTTAAATTCCTTGGCGCATTGATATGGGTTACCATTTTACACTGTTTAGTTGAGTGACCATTATAATTACATAGCTGACATGTAATACTCTGAGAACTTCTTGTATTTGGTTGATTCTGATTTGTTTTATTATGCTATCTTTTTCTTTTGACTTGTTCTACAATTCATAGCTTTATGACCAAATTTATTGCATGAATAAAAGTAACCATTGAAAGGGCTTACCTCTTTACAATTCCTTGCTATATGTCCATGCTTGTTACATGCATAACAAGTTCGATCTATTGGCTTGCGCTCATCCTTAGATGGTTCAATATTGTCTTTAGTCTAATTTTCAGTCTTCTTAGCATATGTGGTGTCTTCTAGTGCTTTCATCCTTTCTCGCATGTTATCATTTTGATTTTGTGCTTCATTGAATCCAATGCCACTGGTATCTCCTTTAAAGCTTCCAAGCATATAATTGAGATTCTATCAAATCTTTTCTTGTGTGTAATTTATCAATATGATTCTTTGCTTCAATCAACTCAAATTCTAATTTTTCTTTGTTATTTCTTAGCTCCAAGATTTCCATGTTTGCTTGCCTTAATTATTCATTCAGTTGAAGGTTCTCTTTGATATGTTCATCATAAAATTCTTGATTGTTAGTTAGCTTATCATCCAGTTCTTCAATCTGATCTTTCAGAGATGTGTTCTCTTCATTTAGCTTTTTGACCATATTCCCTAAATCATTGTTTGAACAATATTTCAAATCTTTTCTTAGCTTCTTGATGAATACTTGTGTGCCACTGACTTTCAATTTCAGTTCTTCAACTTCTTTCTTAGATCTATCAAGGTCTTCAAGAGCTTCCATAAGATTCTTCTTCAGATTCTTTTCTCCTTCTAAACCCATTGATCTCCTCAAGTAGTTAAACTTCTCTTTGGAGGACCAGAGCTCTGATACCAATTGTTAGGAATGGGAACATTGAGAGGGGGGGGGGGGGTTGAATCAATGTTCACTAAATTTAATCTTTTTACTTTACTCTTGAAACTTAACTTGATTGCTTAAGTATTGAAATAAACATCAATGTAAACAAGATAAATAATCACAACACATAACACCAATATGGTTACGAGGAAACCCAAATAGGTAAAAACCCCAGTGGGAATTGACACCCACTAAGAACTGGACTAGTGTATTATGATCCTTGTTAGAAGATCTGCAACCCTATTAGGAGTTGTTCTTTACAATGCTTTTAGTACAGTGACCTTGTCAAGGGTCAAACCCTGTTAGGAGTCTTTTACAATAACCCTGTTAGGGGTGGGGACATACTTTCCTAGACCTCACTTCTCAAGTGGTCAAGGATACAACCTTCTGATCTCAGATACACACTATATCTACTGGATGAACTGGTGTTGTGACACTGCTTGTCTAATCAGTTTCTTTGATGTGTTGATGCTTTGAACTCTTGCAAAGATCTAATACATTTTAACTGATCTTCACATACTTCTACTCTACTTATCTTATCTCTATATCAACTTCCATGCTTTATTACAAAGGCACATCTAATATTTATATGCGCTACCAAAATAATTAACTAGGTCGGCCTATACCCGATTACATACAATGCTTCCAAGTGAATTGGCTCAAGCATGTTTACAAACAAAGATATTTATATGTCTACAACCTAATTACAATAGGCTCATATCCTTTACAAAACAATATTATAACCGCTAATCAAAATAGTAACATTCGGTTGCATACTTTGTTCTGTTCTGGTGTTCACTGGCTGTACCTCTTCAACTATCTGTATCTTCATCATACTATCTCATCTCATTATGTGCTCTTAGACTTAGCATGAATACATGCTTACCATCTTAACTTCAAGGGCACATACCATAACTCATTCATACACACATGCACTGATGCTCTGATCTACTCGTGCTCTGCTAACTGTCCAGTCTTCTATACTTAGACATATTCTGACCTTATGATAATGTGCCCTGACTCCAAAAATATATATGACATTGTTGCCATAATGAAAACACTATATCTAGTCATATACAATAGTGTAGTCAACTTTCCAACAAATGAGTCTAGGGAAGCCATTTTTATTTGGAATGAAATTTCTATAACCATATTCTTAGTGAAGATATCGACAAGATGTGACTCTATAATTTTCCAAGGCATATGATTTGCAAGGTGTTGCCACCTTTTAATAAAGCTAGCAAATGTTTCCATGTTTCTTCTCTTTGTGTTGCATAAGTCACTAAGGGATTCTTGATGTTTAATGTTGTAAGAGTATTGGGAAACATACTTCTTAGTGAGATTATGGAATTTTAATATGAAGATAGTAATAATATTCATTAGTCGCTCAAGGGTAGGGTCGCCAAGACTCCTAGTAAAGAGTCTTTTAAGGAAATTATCATTGTCGGAAACTTCTTGATTTGATACATAGAATTATTTGAGATGTTGTAAATGCAATGATTCTACCTTATATTTATCAAATTTAGGAATCTCAAAGGTGGTGGGAAATGGTTGAATACTGATTGATTTATCAAATAGATAAGGACATATCTCTTCAAAAGAGAATTTATTCTTCCCACCTTTTTGCATAGTTGTCACCATGGTCTTAAGCTCATTGATCTGTTGCACCCACTTAGGAGGATTGTTGTTGGTGATTAAATGGCCTTGATTTGTTCCTCCTCCAAATGATGTGTTATGTCCTCTTGGAGGTGGAGGATTCATGTTGTTTCCATTGGGAGGGAGGTTGGTGTTTCTATGTGAAGAATTTTGATTCTTCAAAACTCCACTAGGATTTAAGAAAATTGAAGCAGAGCATCGTCTGAATGACCCTGGTGAAGCTCAAGTTCGTGACCCATGTTTGAGTCAATATTGTTCACCCTATTATTTATATTATTGTTTTAGTTTGGAATGTTTAGGAGCTATCTGATTTTTTCAAGCATATTATTGGGAGGTTGATTCATGTTATCAAATGTCAAAGGCATAGTAGGAGAAGCCATACCTTTATTGGTTTGAATCATATTTTTCTCAAGCAAGGTCTCATTGAAATTATTAGAGAGCATGACACCACTTTGAATAAGATTCAGGAGGATATTAGAATTGCTTGATTTGATTAGATCTTCCACTTATCCCATGTTCTTAGGATCTTAGATTTGCATTGAAACTTTTAGGTATGATTATGGCAGATTCCATGTTTGGTTCCTCATCTTCATTAAAGTCTTCTTGTGATGCAGGAGAATCTCCGGTCCTTGGAAATCCCGTGTCACCAAAAATATGTTTGAAGTTTTCTGTGTTGCTCGGTTCCTTCTTTGGCCAAGTTGGTTTGGTGTTGCTCAGTTTCCTTTGTTCACTGGTGTTGGTCGATTATTTCTCCGGTGCTCGGTTATTTCCCTAGCATTCGGTGATGCTTGTTTGACACTCAGTTATCCTTCCTTAACGAGTTGTTTATTTTGGATTTCTATTGAGGTCGACTCTTGCATTTATATTTGGTCAGGGATTTAATGTTGGTATCTATCATTGGGAAGTGTTTGGACCTAGATCTAGTCATTCCTTCTGTTGATGGTGGATCTGAAGGCTAACTTGATTGGGTAGCCTCTTGTATAAATGTAGTTGTTTGGATAGAGTTTTAGGAGTCAATTTTTGGATAGAAGATAGAAGATAGAAAATTAGAGATGGTTGGAAGATCCTTGCATGTTGGAGGACTTATGTACTTGATTATAATATCTAGCCTAAACTAGGAAGGCCTTACAACCTGGCATGTATGAATCAAATTGAAGATAATATATGAAATTATCTTCTTTCTCCCTTTTACTATTGTGTTTGTTGCTTCCGCGTGTGATCTCTGCAAGGTGGATCTGGTCAGGGTGTGCCTTTGGCCCCTCTCCCCATCTATCCTTGAGTCATCTTGATAGCTATTTTATTGATCATTATACATGGTGTAATGCCCCACAAGGGAACCCAAGAGATATTAACCTAAAACATGTTACTAAGTTTACAAAATAATTTTTTTCTTAAGAGTTTAAAAATAGTATTGAATAACAAAGAAGAAGTATCACATAAAGTCCATACATACTCATATACACATCCTAAATTATAGATTAAAAATATCAAGGGTTCCTTGACGTAGAATTACGTAAATATAATTTTAATCTATTAAGTACAATAATCATCTAAATCCTCTATATAGTACATTATCTCAAAGAATAAATAAATACATTTGAACTATAAAGTATACATGATAACCCACATCCACTGCACATGTCACAGGGTATGTAAATACAACTGAGTACAAAGTATTATAGAAAAATGAATGGTAATAGGTCTCCAAGAAAGATAGGATAAGAAGAAACTGCAACAAGGATCATCCAACACTAGAATAGGAACATCAAAATATCAAATGATAAAAGAATCACTACCTCTTAACCTCATGGAAACCTGTGGTTCCACTCCTACTGAGATGACGAGATAACATCAAACCCCACTCAAACAAAAATACCAAAATCAATCATCGGGTAATACTAAGAAAGGGTCCTATAAGTTCCTATCTTACGGGTAGAACTCAATAACTCAAAAATATGCATACTAATCCATAGGAAATCAACACACATAGGAAACCTAGGATAAAATTGGGGAAGTGACATCACATATGTCAGCCCCTTAGGATGATCTCACTGGACTCTGACTCCCAAGTGTGATCATATGTGGAGCCTAAAATCCTCTCATGTAGACAAGGATAACCCATCATGCTAGAACTCACTACCACTACTAGATGGGCAAGCATCTTCTCCTGCTCCCATCCTTAGCCTATACTAGAACTCAAGACATGGGTGAGGAATCCATTATCTTATTAATTCATTTTAAAACCTCATTTAATGTATTATATTATCAATTATTTAAGTAACCTACTAAGGATACCTAGGTAGCCACTTTTTGGCTCTGGTACCTCCAAAGAAAGCCACTCCCCCTTTAACACCTAGATAACCTACCCTAAGTTCATAAATCTCAAAACATATCTCATAGATCATCATGAATCATAACATCAAAACCTAGTTCCAAAGTATAGCAGGAACATACCTAATCAATTAACAATATCATGATAAAATTGAAACTTCCATAAGGTTGGGTTATAACAACCATCGACTACCACATAAGTATGCAAGGCATACAAACATAACACATTAACCCTAACCTCGCCTCTGGTAACAATCTTAAAATGATGACATAAAAAGATTCCCTCCTAACCCACAAATGTAGAAGGAAAGACATTCATAAGAATTTAATTAATAATAAACTAATTTGTAAAGTATCATAACACAAATTAATTTTTTAGCTAATCGCTAACAAAACTATAATTACATTATCGAATTAAATTCCAATACTAAGCAAATGAATTTATAATGTTAATTAAAATAAATCAATTCACAATTTAATATTACTAATACAATATAATTCATAAAAATTCTCAATTTAGGAAACAAAATAAATTCGCTTAATTATTAATCAATAAAATATATTAACTAATAATTGACTTAATTCTCTACATTATCCATTATGAGAACATATCAAATATTATTGTACAAAATTACAAAGTACATTAAATAAACACACACACACACACACATACACACACACACATACACATATACACATGCATATATTTATATTATTTATTTATATTATTATTATTTTATTTTCTTATTTATATTTTTGTTTATTTATTTTTTATTTAATATAGATTATATATATATATATATATATATATATATATATATAATAACCCTCATGCCCAAGGGCTACTGTCGACAGCCCATGCTGTTGCCAACAACATGGTTGTCGGGTGGGGGTAATACCCCGCCTCCACCCAATATGAATAATATATATTTTTTATTTTTTATTTTTATTTTTTAATCAATTTTTTTTTATTACAACATATAACTTATATATATACCTTTATTTTTTAATATATAAGATACACACACACACACACACCCACACACAATTCTTTTTTTTTCCCTCAAAATTTTAACAATGAAGAATTTACATAACAGGCTATTACAAGGAAGCACAAATACTTAAAAATTCAATTGATATAAACCCTAGGGTTTTCTACCACAAATTTATCAAACCCTAGCTAATTTAAAATGAAATTCAATTATGGGAAATTCCTATCATACCAAGAACAAAATCTCTGAAGCTTAATTCTAGAATTCTAAACATGATAAGAACATCAACAACGTAGCAATATCACCCACATCTAACAGGCACAAAGAAAACTATCTTTCTAAAATACAAGAATTAAATCTATGAGGGTTTTCAAACTCTACCTCCAACCACCAATTGAATAAATACAAAGAAGACCAAAAAAATGCTCAAAAATCACAAGCTTTTCAAAAATCCCTCAATTCAATCCTTCATCCAATCCCAAGGGAATGAATGAGGGTCATGGACAGTGGAGTGGATAAAGATGATGTGGTAGCTGTGTCGATAAGTATGTACATTTTCTTTTTTCTTTAATTAAATTATTATCAGCATTGTTTTATTGATATGATGTATTCTATAGGCATTGTCCTATCAATTATTATCAAAAGTCTTGTGGGTTCATTAAATAGGTGTCAAATATAAAGTATGGTACTAAAATGAGAAAAACAATTATTTATATGTTAGATTTGACTTGTTTACAAATATAATAATTTAAACAAATGTACAGAAATAAGTGTATTATGGGCTCATCAAATAATTGTCAAAAAATTCTAGTGTTAAAAAATTGAAATATAGCTTAATTTGTATGGTGATTTGGTCTTGTCTACAAATATAATAATTGAGATGAATTTATATGTTAGGAATAACAATCCATAATACAATTGAGAGGGGGGGGGGGAGGGGGGGGTGTGAATCAGTTGTATGATATATTATTAAAATTTAAACTTTTAATAGCAGCAATATCAAATCTAATGAACACAGTGAATGACAATACAACAACACAATATTTTGGTATTGGGGAAACCTTGTTAAAGGTAAAACCCTGGTGGGAATTAGCACCCACAAATGATGTACTGAGAGTGTAGAATCCTTGTTAGAAGATCTAGCCCTGTTAGGAGCTTATTGAAACATTACAGTACACAGTCCTTGTTAGAGGATAGACCCTGTTAGGAGTCAAGAAAGAGGGGTGGGCTCACTGCCCAAACAAGGTTAAATCCACCTTCAGAACTCATTGTTCGCAACACAACTGTACATGAAGAGATACACAATCTTTTGAACTGTCTGACATCAACTATCTTTTCTTGATTTTTTCCAATGAATTACACCAGTAATTTCTTTGCTCTACAGCCAACAGACACAAGCTCTCAGCTTCCACAATCTTCTTTACATGACATACATTCTCACCATATCTTTTCCAAAGAAAATATCTTACATATATACCCTATTAGATTCTATATGATCGGGTCGGCCAATTATGCTTTCCTAATATACAAAAAATTACATAAACCCTTTCTAAGATACACACGGTATCTAAAAAAAGTTTACAATGATTAAATTATAACAATTAAGGACCAACATCCTTAATTCACATTAGTCAAACAAAATGCACACTACATCACCGAAGTCGGCTCCCAAATAAGTCTTCTCTAGATCACACACCATAGCTGACATCATCCTGCTTTCCATACCTTGTGCTAACCAATGAACATTCTTCAATACCTTGTCTTTCATCTCTTAAGCTTGCATACACTAAATCCATACCTTCTATAAGATATACCAGAAACATCAAGACTCACTCTATCAACTTCCACTATCACAGTCGAGTAACCAGTCTTCACCAAAACATTTGTAACTCCTCCAATATGAAACATTACATGATTTAATCTTGGATATAAGATCACAACATCTTCTTGTACTCTCATCTGACTTTTCACATTCTAAAACATCTATACAATGTCCATACATTGTAGTAACCAGCCTGTTCTCTTCACAAAAACATATGTTGACATCAATGACAAAACACTAATGACAACAACAGTAGCTCCAACATCACTCAACATAGTGATTAAACATATTAAATGTATTAACCATTTCCCCAATGCATTAGCAATATCCAACAGTATATAAATAATGTTAGGAATGGGAACACTGAGAGGGGGGGTGAATCAGTGTTCACTATATCTTTAGATTTTCTTAACTCTTGAATCTTAAATTGATTTCTTAATTACTGATATAAACATTAATGTAAACAAGATAAACAATCACAACACATAACACCAATATGGTTATGGGGAAACCCAAATAGGTAAAAACCTTTGTGGGAATTGACACCCACTAAGAACTACACTAGTGTTTTATGATCATTGTTAGAAGATCTGCAACCCTGTTAGGAGTTGTTCTTTACAATGCTTTTAGTATAGTGACCTAGTCAAAGGTCAGACCCTATTAGGAGTCTTTTACAATAACCATATTAGGGGTGGGGACACACCATCCTAGAGCTCATTGCTCAAGTGGTGAAGGCTACAACCTTCTGATATCTGATACAAACTATATCTACTAGATGAACTGGTGCTGTGACATTGCTTGTCTGATCAATTCCTTTTGTGAGCTGATGCTTTAGCCCCTTGTAAAGCTCTAAATTATTTGATCTTTACT
The DNA here is from genome assembly GCA_027943335.1 of Chamaecyparis obtusa. Taxonomy (NCBI): domain Eukaryota; kingdom Viridiplantae; phylum Streptophyta; class Pinopsida; order Cupressales; family Cupressaceae; genus Chamaecyparis; species Chamaecyparis obtusa. Next base: position 81,933 of record BSBK01004020.1, read on the forward strand.
TCACATGTCTTTACTTTGCTTATCTTGTCTCTCTATCCTGTTGCATTCTTTATTACAAAGGTGCATCTTATATTTATATGCGCTAACAAAATAATTAACTAGGTTGGCCTATAACTGATTACATACAATGCTTCCACGTCAATTGGCTCAAGTGTGTTTTAAAAAAAAGATGTTTACATGTCTAAAACCTAATTACAATAGGCACATAGCCTTTACAAAACATTATTATAACTGCTAATCAAAATACTTACAGTCGGCCGCATACTCTGTTCTGTTCTGGCGTTCATTGTTTGTACCACTTCAACTGACTGTATCTTCATCATGTTGTCTCATCTGATCATTCGCTCTTAGAATTAGTATGAATACACACTTACCAGCTTAAATCCAAGGGTGCATACCATAACTCAGTCATACGCACATACGTTGATACTCTGATCTTTTGGTGCTCTGCTAACTATCTAGTCTTCTATACTTAGCCATATTATGACCTTATGATAATGTGCATTGACTCCAAAAATCTATGTGACTTTGTTGCCATAATGAAAACACTATATCTAGTCATATACAATAGTATAGTCAACTTGCCAACAATCTCCCCCTTTGTCGTTAATGGAAACAAAGGAATATGGTGAAGTTACTAACTGTACCCTTACACAAAATTCTTTAATATATACTCTAACTTATATCTCCCTTATACTCTGTACTATACTTCTTCTTTAAATCATATATAATACTCCATATTCTACATACAATACTCCCCCTTTGACATTAATGACAAAGGTACTCAAAAAAGTGTATCTATAAGTACTTACAAAGAAATTGCATCCTGATAAGAAATTTGCAAGTTCTGGATCTCTTGTTTCCAAAATGCTATCACCATGCATTCTTTTGACAATACAAGCCTTCACTTCCTCCACAAATATAATTTCTACATTATTCATCCACTTCATACATCCTTTATCCACAATCTCTCCATCTTTCATCCTCCACACCATATTACTTTCCTCCCCTAATATCCCTTACACACCATCCTTCTATCTTATACATTGTTATGCTCCATTTTTCCATCCTTCCATATCCATCCTTCCATCCTCTATCATTCCTTGGTTATCCCTTGTCATTGGTCCCAATCCACTTATTCTTTTTCATATCCCATCCCATCCAATCCCTTAATCATTATTTCATCTTATTCAAACCATCTTGTCTATCAAATCTATTTATCTTCTAATCCAATCCATTTATTCCCCTTCCATACTTTTCAATCTCATCTTATCCAATCATCTTCTCTTCCAATACCATTCTATCCAATCCCCTCATCCAAATACATTTAAATTTTTAAAAATAAAAAACAATATAAAATGATCCTGAAATTTTCAAAAAATTTGATATATGATCTTGAAATTTTAAATTTTTTTAAAATAATCCATATAATCCAAAAGATCCCAAGTCAATTCAATCAAGTACAATAAATACTAATCCATGCAATCTAGCACATTAATTGTTAATCAATCCATCATCTTAAACCAATTAGTTGATAATAAATTAATCAATTTCAAATCCAATCATCATCATGGGATGCGTCCTTCCCAATCCTTGAGGCCCTACCCTTGCAATCAGTCAATCAGTCAATCAATCAATCAATTGGTTTTTAGCTAGACTAGGGGTAATATGTTGGTTTGCTTTTAGTTTGTTGTGCATGCTTTCTTGTTTCTTGTATGTATTAGTATTTTTTTCATATATCATGGTCTTTGCATCCCATTGTCACAAGGGAATCATGGTCTTCAATATCATTGCGTCATAAGACATATGGTTGTATTTGACCTTTTTTATCACATACTTGACACAGTCATCCTGGTTCCTCATAACTTGGTGCATAACGTCAAGTACAACATCAAAATTGGATATGCTCTCCCATGTTGACACAATGATAGTCTTCATTTAGGTTCATTTTGTATTCGAGGCCGCCTTTTATTCACTTCCTCTATCCTCACCCTTCCTTTTCGAGAAAATTGTCAAAATTATTTTTTGCTCAATTTTCTTGAGAGGGCACCATCCTTATCCTCTTCTCATTGCTATTTAGGCATGACTCTTGGGGCATCTTATTTTCTTCTTCTTTGACGCGATGCCGATTTTGACACCACATCAAAGAGGGGCAAAATGTAGACACCTAAGTTTGTCCTTCGCACTAATATTAATTTTTATTAAAATTTTCCCTTAACATTATGGTTAATTTTATTAATTGACTATAATTTTTATAGTCTTCTATTTATTTAATTAAATTTATTTTAATTAAATAAATTCATTTTCCCTTTGTATTTAAATTTTATTTAAATACTATAATATATTAAATTAAATTTAATATATTATCCCTCTATTTTCCTTTATAAAATAAATTTTATTTATTTTATTCCTCCACTAGCCTAAAGTTCTTCTAAACCATGATTAAATTAAATTTATTTTATTTAATTTCTTTTTCCTTTTTCCTATGCTTACCTTTTTCTTATATTCCTCTAATCTTAATTAAAAGATGGATTATCTCTAATCATTTGCACAATCACCTTTTTCCAAGGTGGCCACATCCCCATCTCTTTTCTCCACCAATCATTTTTAAATTCTTTTTTTCCTCTCAAATGAAGTTTGACTTTTTCCACTTCACCTTTTTCAAACCCTACCTAACATCTTTTTGCCTCTTAATCCTATCCACTCATTTCTTTGCCTCTTAATCCTATCCACTCATTTCATTTTGCCTCTTCAGCTTTTCCAAACCCTACCTAACCTTTAATCTTGGCCATCCATTATTTTGCCTCTTAATCTCCACCATCCATTTTTTTTATTTTCTATAAAAGGAGGCCTCACTCCTCATTTTAGGTCAAGGTTCTTTTTATTCTTAATCTCTTAGCTCTTGCATCTTCTAGAACTCTTAATCATTCTAGTTATTTTCTTCATTGCAATCTAATCTTGTTCTTGGATCTTAATCTTCTTGCATTATCATTATCATAGTCTTAAATCAATCTTGCATCATTTAATCTTTATCATTCATGAAGCTTGGGACAAGTTCCTCATACTTGTTCTCAATCCCTTCACAGTCATCTAGCTTGCATCCCATAGTTTTTCATTTAATTTGTGTTGGGAGAGCATACCCATAGTAATCTCAAAGAGAAAATCAAACACGGCTTTGGGTGCCCTTGTTTTAGCTCATCAGAGGTTGTAGTGAAGATTACTTATTTTTTTGCATTTGAAATTACTAACATATAATGTGATTGTTTAGTGTTTTGGTGTTTTGTATTTGTAGAAAATAGGTCCATATTTTCATTGCATACACTGATAACTGATAAATAACTAACTAATAACAACTCCTTTGCTAAAATAGTTCTAATAAAGTACAACAATCATAATGCCTCCTCTACATCCAACATTCCTTCCATCCACACCTTTTCATCCACACAATCTTCGCATCACTTGTTTCACTCCTTTATACAAGATACAAATGATTTATTAGGTCGGCACCAAATTATACTTTCCTAATAAAAATGACTACATAAACTCTTGTCAAGATACATACAAAATCTTGGACAAAAAATAATAAACATCAGTCGGCCAACATACTCCATAATCCACATATTATCTCTGCACAAGGTAGAACATGCCACATCCCATAGGTCGACACCAAATAAGACCTCACAAGGTCACATGCTACAATTGATGTCACCAAGAGTGCGAAGATCAAGGAATAAGGGGAACTATTCCTCAATGAGTCTTCTATCATATCCTAAACATGCATAACATGAATCCATCTTGCATCCAAGAAAATACAAAATTTAGAGACTAACTCTTTCACAGACCTTTGTTTTTGTTCCTGCGACCAGTCTATTCTAAAACTTTTGTAACTTATTTCTCCAATTAATTTATTGCATGCGATCTTAGATATAAGTTCAAAAATCCTTCTAAAACATAAATCCAAGCTTGCAGAGTCATCTATGTTGTACACAGCCTGTACAACTATGATGATTCTTCGTGGTCATGTCTTTGCCTATTTTTGTCTTAGCCATTTTTACTTCAACATCAGATACAGTCAATCTTCTGAAGCATATGTTGACATCAATGAAAAATATGTCAATAAAAAATTCCAACACCAACCACTTGGAACCTTGAGGTCCACTCCCCCAAACTAGGAGATAACACAAGGCCTCCACGCCAAACAAATAAAATAAGAAAGAAAATGAACAAGGAGCATCTGAACCAAGAAATAATATAGGTAATTTGACTCAGGTAGACAATAGGTAGCATAAGATAGCCACAAAGGAATATCCTATACCATAAGAAAGTTGTAACAAACACAAAGGAATCCTATGACACATATTGAAGGGTGTCATTACATAGCTCCATACTAGAGTCACTCTTACAGTCTCTCTAGACCCGATGCCCAGGTGGAGCTCATGTGGAACCAATCAACTCTCCTATAGATGAGGTTTTATACTAAGAGATATACATTGCACAGGCAACCAAGACTTCTCCAAACCATCCTCAAATATGCATGCAATCTCTAGGACATGGGCCGAGGCAATTATCTTTTAATTTAATGTGAATCCCAAAACCTAATTTATTTATTAAGTTATCACTTGATTAAAAAATAAACAATGGGTTACCTTGGACTGACCACTTTGGGTCACCACCCCCATTGCAGGCCACCCTCCATACTATGCTCCTAGAAAAAACCTTCCTATGCTCCAAACTAAAATCAACCAAATGAACAAGGAAAATAGTCTCAAATGGAGCCACATAAAAATCCTCATAATCAAAGAATTCAAAAAAGAAGATTTTGGAGTATAGACATAAAATCATCCATAGGATCCACAATGCCAACATAATAAAGAGGACATAATGTAAACCTCATAGTAAGAATTACATAGGAAATTTCTAAGTTCCAAAATATAGCCAAGATTCTAGATACAACATAGCACAAGTATATGTCCTCTTTTGGATCCATTCCACAAATTGGATACATAAAATCTCCTTGATCCATCAAATGCATCAATAAACCATAATAAAATATAAACATGGTCACCAAATGACATAGCAGAACAAGAGAACCACACTCATCATCAAAGAAAGAATGAATTGATTCCAACATTTAGATGCAACGAACAAAACCATGACCTTTATGCGACCTCAATTACGCATCTAGATCCAAATCATACATATAATAAAAATTTACTAGAAAAAAACAAATTGACATAATGAATCAATGACCATAGGAACATTAAAACTAAAATCTCAAGCCTGTGGTTTTCATAAGGACACCATCACCAAACAACACTACTACCAATACATCAAACTAAAAGAAAACATACTCATAAGATCTTAAGCTAAGATAATGGCCAAGACCTTTAGTACCAAAATGACTACCACCCCTAAAACACAAGAATCCTCTCATGAAGATACTTAACAAGAGTAATGAACAACCCACACAAGACTTTCTACTAGGTTGTTCAAATACTCATGAACAAATATGTAATCATAAATATTCTTTTATTCATCATTCTATGATTACTCATATCAAAATCACAATGTACAATTCAAAACACACAACTTCCTTCCCAAAACTATTTATAAGTCTATGCCAACATTGACATAGCCAGCATAAGACAACTCTAAGTAACTCTTTAACAAACTCTAATACTATTTTATTATGAGATCATAACCAAAAAGAACATAAATTATATTAAATAAGTCATAATCCCAAAGTAAAATTTCCCATAATAAATCCAAGCAATAAAATGAAAGGGTAAGTCCAAAGAACCCAAAACCAACTTTATCATCATTATCATAAGGAGATAAGCTCCTCAACTCAACACATCACTTAAGTTTAGCTTATCTTTTAAATCTAGACTATAACAATTATAAAACAATAATATGTATATATAGAGATCATTTAAACAATTAAGAACGCAAATTAACTCAATCATAATATATTCAAAATAAAATGTTAGTAAAATAATTAATTTTAAATTAAATCATATTCTAATCACACTAATTTGTCTTAACCAAAATATTAACATAAATTTTGACATACCTCTTGACATTAAATAGGGTTGCTGAAACCAAACTAAATTTTAAAAATACGAAGTCAACCAAAATGAAAACTAGTCTAGAATTCAAAAAATTAAGCAACCTATGATAAGACAACAACTACAATCGTCACTTGATAAAATGACAAACATACATAACTACACCTTCGAAACCACCAAAAATACCATTCCATATATATTTCATTAGCAACCATTCTTTTATCTACAAGTACGATGATCTTACATATGATATTGTAAGTTGAACATTTAATTTCGACCATTATACACAAATTGAGATGCAAATCATGAAGATCCTTTATATTGAACATATTCTATGATTAACAAATTTCAACTAAGTAAATATCTATAATTACTTTCCATAATTTAAATCAATAAATACAATTATACATACATACATACATACATACATCAATTCCTAAATACAATAATTATTTACTAATCTTATTTTAATATTATTTAAAGCTCACTAATCAAATAAAATAACATTTCTGATTATAAATAATTTGTAATATTTAACCTAGTATAAAACTCCTAAGCAAATCAATTTCTCATGTAAGCAAATAATCTTAATTTTTTTAAAATTTCAAATTCAGCGAGCGGGAAAGGAGGAATTCAAATTTCAAATCTGGACAACAGAGGGAATGGCAGATCTAATGCTGGTCCATTGGGAGCTGGAAGTCAACAAGAGGAGATAAATGTGAATGAGGTGCAAGGTAAGATTCCTGATGTCGGTTTGGGGACAGGGGACCCAGGGGGGACCAAGAATGGAGCCTACTAATCGAAATAGGACAAATACTAGCAAAACTGTCAAAAGTTGGTAAGGTGTTTTTGGTGTCAAGCCAGCCAGTAAATCCTCTCTTTCGCCTGTGAAAAATTTGTCCAACCTTGAGTAGGGAACTTTTTCTATTACCATTCTAGATCAAATCATAGATTTTAATATTTCTCGAATGGCTAACTCTCTTGTGGGGAGATTTCTAGGATCTCATCCTAATATCGAGGTGGTTAGGGTTGTTGTTAAAAGAAAATGGGTATTGAAAGGCCAAGTGGAGGTAGCAGCTCTCCCCAAAGGATGTTTATCATTTTCTTTTTCCTATGAGGAAGATTTAAGGAATACCTTGTGCAATGAACCATGGATGATAGGGAAGCACTCCATGATTCTTCATAAGTGGTGTCCTAACTTGAATATGCAAGAAGATCTGAATGTGCAAGCACCGGTCTAGGTGAACCTCCTGGGTTTGCCTCTCAAGTTTTGGATGGAAGATATTTTCAAGGGAATAGCTAATGTTTTTGGGGAACTCTTATCTATGGATCCTGTCACGGTCTCCAGGAGATGCCTAACGTATGCTAGGATTTGTGTGGGGGTGCAGTAGGGAGTAGATATGCCGGATTCTATTACACTCCAGTCCAAAATAGGCTCATGGGTTTAGAAGATAGAGTATGAATCTACACCTTTTGCCTGTTATCACTATAAGAAAACTGGGCATTGGGCTAAGCAATGCCCAAAACTAATACCCCAACCTAAAAAACTAAAAAAGGTGTGGGTTAGAAAGTTAGGATCTGGAACAAACTCTAATGGGATAAGTGATAATGGAAAGAAAGAAGGAAAGAAGGAGGTGAAGGGAACTTTTGGCAAAGGCAGTGACACGTCCTCTTCTGAAACAGGGCAAAAAATGGGGGGTAGTATTGAAATAGTTAATGAGTCTTTGCCCAAGAGAATAGATGATTCTTTTGTTGAAGAAATTCAGAGCAGGCCTTCAAGAGCTATGGAGGGTAAGGAGGATTTTGATGTGTATTTTATTGAAAGAGAAATGTCAGGAGGTAATGCTTTTACCTTCTATAAAAAATAAAGATACTTGGCAAGATGCCCAAAACTGTTCGATTTTGGGGTGTTCTGAGGACCTATCTCAGAAGACTATTGCTACACCTATGGGATCTGATAAGGAGTCACCCATTATATCCAAGTCTACAAAATGGGGAGATGAGGTAGATATTGATGTTGCTCTATTGGAGTGTGATGTCTTGATTGAAGAGGGATGGTCAAATGTGGAGAACAAAAAGACAGTTAAAAATAAAAAGAAAGAAGAAAAAAAGAAGGTTTACCATAGATGATGAAGAATTCATCTTCAATTCTTAGAAGCACTAGAAGTAGAAAAAATGGAGATGTGGGAGCTAGTCATGTCTCCCCAGGAAGGCCCTCCAATCAGAAAAGGAGATCCCTTGAGACTAGTAGGAGCATAGCAGATGGTAGTCAAAAAACCATCCTAGAGTTCGGACCATTCCATAAGAAATGAAGATTATTTCTTGGAATGTATGAGGATTAAATAATCCTCATAAGAAAGACATGGTTAAAAACATGATTAGAGATAACAAGCTAGATATTGTTCTTCTTTAGGAGACTAAGATGTCTAAGGACAAAGTTGAGAAACTCTAGTTTTTTAGCAATGGCATGTCCCTTGGTGGTGATGCAGATGGGACTTTAGTGGGTATTGTGACAATCTGGAACTATAATTTAATTAGGGGGGAGGTGATCTCCCAAGGAAATAATGTGGCTCATATCAGATTTTGGCACATTAAGGATGGCACTTCTTGGGTTTTGACTAATATCTATGCTCCCAATACTAGATGGGGGAGGAAATCTTTTTGGAGGGATGTTTCTAGAAAAAGGAGTGACTTTGCTGATGAAGGATGGATTAATATGGGGGACTTTAAAACTCCTTTAAAGGAAAATGAGAAACTTGGTGGAAGCCAACCTAATCTAGACAGCGAAACAAACCTCATGGATTTTATTGATGGCCAAGCATTACATGACGTAGATTTGTAGGGGATCAACTATACATGGACTAACATGAGGTTTGGTAATGAGCTTATTCAGGTTAGACTGATAGGGTGCTTGGTAGCAATAAGTGGTTCAATAGTTATTCTTCCACCTTATTGGCTTATGTTAGAGCTGGTTCTGATCACTATCTGATTACCATTATTGCTGAGCCAAATGGGTTGAAAAGGAACTTCCCTTTTCATTTTGGGAAAATGTGGACTATTCATCCTAATCTAGAAAATCTAATTGAGGAGTGGTGGAGTATTAGGATTGAAGGAATGACTACGTTCAAAATAGCTAAGAAATTGAAAAATGTGAAGGATAATATTAAAAAATGGAACAAAGAGACTTTTGGGAATATTTTTACCAACAAAAGGAAAATAGCAGAGGAGTTGAAGGAAATTCAGGACAGTATTCAGAAAGATGGGTATAGATTTTTTACTAAGGATGAGGAAGATACCAAACTTGTGGAATACCATGATATTATCTCAAAAGAAGAATGTTTTTGGAGACAAAGGTCTAGGAAGATCTTTTTGAAGGAAGGGGACAACAATTCAAAATATATTTTTCATGACCATGGTGAAACATAGAATGGGAAACAAAATCTCCAGACTTAAGATTAATGACACCATTAGTGAAAAAGAGGATGATTTCAGGGGAGAAGCTAATAAGTTTTTTGGGAAACTCTTGAAGAAAGCTAATAATCTAAATGAGGAATGCCAAAAGGAGCTATTGGATGGTCCCCCCTTCATTTTGAATGAAAAACATAATAGATCAATCATTGCTATCCCCTCTAAGAAAGAGATTCATAAGGCAGTATTCTCCTTTGAAGGAGATAAAGCCCTTGGGCCTGACGGATACCCTCTCTTCTTTTTTCACAAGTATTGGAGGATTGTGAAAGATGATGTTGTTAACATGGTTAAAGAGATTTTTGGTTCTAGAAGGATTCTTAAGGAACTTAATGGTATCTTTATAGCTTTGATTCCAAAGAAAGTGGGGGCGGATAGTTTTGATCAGTTCAGACCTATCAGTTTATGTAACTCTATATACAAGATTATCTCAAAAGTCCTTACCTCTAGGATTCTTCTTTTTCTCCCTTGCTTGATGGGAGGAAGGTCCATGATACCAAGAGAAGTCTGAGGAATGAGGCCCGTTGGGACTGCCCCCCTAATGGTTGGATGAAAGTCAATTTTGATGGTGTCTCTAAGGGAAACCCAGGAATTGTTGGTTGTGGTATAGTTATCCATGATGAATATGGGAACTAAAAAGGTGCCAAGGCCATCCCTATTGGCTTGAATACAAACCATGTTGCTGAGGCTAACGTTTCTCTTTATGGTCTAATGTTAGCTAAGAGGAAAAACTATAGAAAAGTGTGGGTTGAAGGGGATTCCCTAAATATTATTAAATGTCTTAATAATACCATGACCCCTTCATGGACAATTGCCAACACTATTAAAAAATCTAAATACATTATTGATTACTTTGATGAGTGTATTATTACTCATAATTTTAGGGAGGCCAATTTGGCAGCTGACTAGGATGTGAATGTGGCTTGCCATAGCCAGGTGGACATCGAGTGGGATGATGGGTTTGTCCTTCCTCTTGAAGGGGTATCATTAATTGATAAGGATCGATTACATAGCAGGCAACATGTTCTTAATGAAGGTCATATTAATGAGTAATAAGTGTAGAATTTCATGTGAAGATAACAAAGAACATGGGGATGATTCTAAGATGATTACTGCCTTCATTTGGCATGATTTATGGGTCTTTCAAGGTTTTAGAGGGCATTATTACGATTTCAAGCCTAATTTGCAGAGTGTTGTGAGAAATTTTGGGAAGGGTTTTCTTGACTGTTGCAGAGTTACGGGAGGTTGAAAGAAAAGGTGTGAATTGGGGAACTACAAAGAGTGGAACCAAAACTAGGAGGTGTGGAACATTGTCAAAGATGGGGGTATGGCGGTTTATATGGAAAAGCTGCATGGAGGGAAGGTTGTCATTACCAAGCACTTCATTAAGACTTGGAACAAAGGAAAAGTCATGGTGGGAACGCAGAGCATGGAGGTGACTAAGGAGATCATCATAGAGGCGACGAGGCTAAAGATAGAAGGAATCAACTTCTATAGGGACAGGATGGTGTCGGATAAAGCTCTAGAGGTTTTTGTGCCAAATGAGTAGGAAAATAAGTGTATGGTAAAGGTGGATAATTCCTACTTTAATCCTAAATGTATCTCTAGGCCGTGGAGACTAGTTCTCTTTTTGATCATTAGCTACATTACTAATTTGGATGGTAGATATACCAAAATTTATAACCACCATCTGATCTTGTTGAATCATTTTAGACATGGGGTTAAAATTAATTTCCCCTTTTATCTTTTGAGCTCTTGATGCAGGAGCATCCTGGGTGTAAGAGCAATCTTGCATCACCCAAAAATATTTCTATTTTTATATTCAATAAGGGTTATTTTGTGCAGAGCTGCTATTTATGGAAAGTTACTATTTTTGGTAATTTTTGTATGTGCTCAGAATGATCTGATTTCTTTCTTGGAGGCTCATTTTGGTCATATAAGTCTGCCAGTAAAGTTTCATTGCCAGATCAAGTGTATATTGGAAGATATTGAAGATTTTCGGTATTGGCAGCAGGGTACAGAAACTTTGAACTCAGTTTTGAAGGCTTTAGAGGCCCCGGATGAGGTCAAAAATTTGGGTGACAGGCGCTTGCGCTGGTCAAGCCTGTAGAGCGCTTTGTGGCATTTCCGAAATGGGGTTATAATAGCCGATCGGGTCAACTGGTGATGACTTATGGTCTTCGGAAGTTGGGCCACCTGAAATGGCGAAAAATAATTTTCTTCAAAATTTCTGTTCAAGTTTCAAAGGTTATCTTGAGCCGACTATGATGTAATGAAATGTAAAATAAAATAATTCTAAGTTTGGTCGGCCTTATTGGCTAAAATTCTGGAACCTTCCCAGGCGGTGGAAAATTGCCTATATAAGGAAGGCTGTATTATTGTCTTAGGCAGTTCAGAATAGTTCTGGGTAGTAGATCTGGGTATTGATTCGAGGCTTTGTCCTAAAGAATATTGTAAGGGAATGCCCATGTGGCTTTGCATATTGTAATTCTGAAATTTTGTAATTCCACATTTGTGGAGATAATAAGAAGCCAATTTTCTGTCCTTGCATACTATTGTTGTTGCTTCTCTTTTTCTGTTATGTGTTTGTGGTATTAAGGGGAGCACCCTTCATCAAGTGGTATCAGAGCAGGAGTTCTTGAGTGTGTAAATAGATCGCCGACTGTGAGGCAGTTTGCACCGGGACCGTGGCTAGGGTTTCAGCGCGCATCGTGAAAATGCCTCCACGATGAGAACGTGGCGGAAGAGTTGGTGCTGTGACACCTGAGGTTAGAGAGCTGCAGAGACAAGTGCGAGCATTGCAAGAAGAGATTCGCAGAGGAATGAATCTCAATGTCAGAGATGAAAGCGAGGATGAAGCCGAAGAAGAATATCAAGAAGGAGAAGCCGAAATTGTGAACCAGGAGGAAGAAAGACTTTTTCGGGCCATTTCCAAGATTGGGAAAAGACCTAAGATTGAGGTTCCTACATTTTCTGAAAATCTTAACCCAGAGGAATTGATTGACTGGATCAATGAATGTGAGGAATATTTTGAGTACGAAGATGTTGACGATCCTGATAGGGTCAAATTTGCGAAGGCCAGATTGAAAGGTCATGCGAAGATCTGGAGGCAAGAAATTCAGTTGGAGAGAAATAGAAGAGGGAAAGATAAAATCACAAGATGGGATCGGATGGTGGATAAATTGAAGCGACAGTTCATTCCTGTTGATTATGAGCTTGACCTACTGAAGAAAATGCAGAGTTTGAAGCAAGCAGGAAGATCTGTTCAGGAGTATACAGAGGAGTTCTATCGACTTCTCATCAGAACAGGCCATGCAGAAGCTGATAAGGAGAAAGTTGCCTGATAACTTAATGGGTTAAGGCCAAGCATTCAGGAGGAGCTGAATCTGGTTCGAATGAACAGTATTGAAGAGGCATACCAGTTTGCCCTAAAAGTAGAGGAAAAGCTGAACAAGAAGTTTGAGAGTAGACAAAACGGAAGAGGTCACGGTGGATGATCTGGTGGACGGTCATACGGTGGCCGAAATGAAGATCTGAAAAAGAAGGATGAGGCCAGTAGCAGTCAGAATCAGTGAGGAAATAATTCCAATCACTTCCAGGATCAGAATAATAGAGATCAGAGAGGAAGAGGAAGAGGACAAGGATCTGGAAGAGGTGGCTTCCGTGGAACATGTTTTCACTGTGGAGAAGAAGGTCATAGGGCATTTGAATGTCCTCAGCACCAAGGAAGAACAGACAGGAGAAATGAAGGCCAGGCCAGAGTTGCACATGTAGATGAAGATGCCAGATCATCAAATTCTGAAGATACTGAAAGAGGAGAAACGTTGATTAACAGAAGAGTCCTGTTGAGTGGTGAGAATGAACCTGAGCAAAGAAGGAGCCTGTTTCGCACCAGGTGCAAGTGTGAAGGTAAATGTTGTGATGTGATTATTGATAGTGGAAGCACTGACAATTTGGTGTCAGAAGAGATGGTGACAAAGTTGAAGCTCAAGAGACAGAAACACCCACATCCATATCGGATTGCCTAGGTACAGGATGACCACAAGGTCATGGTCAATGAACAATGCCTGGTGAAGTTCAAGATTGGCAGATACCAAGATGAGGTATTGTGTGATATCATATCTATGGATGCATGTCATATGTTGTTGGGTAGACCATGGCAGTTTGATAGATGTGCTGTACATGATGGTCGTGCGAATACCTATTCCCTAACAAAGGATGGAGTGCGACATAAGCTAAAACCATTGAAGGAGACTGAAGAAAAGGTATGTGGTAATGCAAGGATAACTTTTGTTGATGGAAGAAATTTCCTAGATGGTATGAGGCATGAGCATGTATGTTTTTCTTTAATTCCAAAAGCTGGTAAAGAGGAAGTAGAAGATGTTCCTGTAGAAGTTGCCGATTTGTTGAACGAGTTTCAGGATATTGTATCCGATAACGTGCCTGATGGATTACCACCAGTCAGGAAGATCAGTCATCAGATGGACTTGATCCCAGGAGCAAGTTTGCCGAATAAGGTAGCACACAGAATGACACCTGCAGAAAGTGAGGAGTTGAACAGACAAGTACATGAGTTGTTACAGAAAGGATTGATTCGAGAGAGTCTGAGTCCCTATGCTGTACCAGCGGTATTAGCACCAAAGAAGAAAGGAGAATGGAGGATGTGTACAGATTCTAGGGCAATAAACAAGATCACAATCAAGTACAGGTTTCCATTGCCACGAATGGATGATATTATGGACTGTTTGAGTGGAGCTGTGTATTTTTCAAAGATAGATCTGAAAAGTGGATATCATCAGATTCGGATCAGAGAAGGAGATGAATGGAAGACTACCTTCAAGACAAAGGAAGGACTATATGAGTGGTTAGTCATGCCTTTTGGGCTAACCAATGCACCGAGTACTTTCATGCGGCTCATGAACGAGGTTCTGAAAGAATTTCTAGGTAAGTTTGTCATTGTTTACCTAGATGATATTTTGATCTTTAGTAAGACATTGGAGGAGCATATGATGCATATTCGTATGGTATTTGAGAAGTTGAGAGAAGAGAAATTGTTGATTAATTTGAAGAAGTGCAGTTTTGTGAAGAAAGAGTTAGTGTATTTGGGATTTGTAGTTTCAGCAGAAGGTCTGAAAATGGACCCAGAGAAGGTACAGGCTATTCTTGAGTGGCCTACTCCAAGGAATGCTACTGAGGTAAGATCTTTTCATGGTCTAGCTAGCTTTTACAGAAAGTTTATCTAAAATTTTAGCAGTATTTGTGGACCCTTGACTGAAACAATGAGAGGGGATAGAAAAGAGTTTAAGTGGACTAATGGGGCAGAAAAGAGTTTTCAATTATTGAAACAAAAAGTTACAGAACAACCTGTTTTAGCACTTCCAGATTTTAATAAGGTGTTTCAAGTAGATTGTGATGCTAGTGGTACTGCAATAGGAGCTGTTATGAGCCAAGAAGGTAAACCTATTGCGTATTTCAGTGAGAAGTTAAATGATGCCAAGAGGAAGTATTCTATTTATGATCAGGAATTTTATGCTATAGTTCAGGCATTAAAGAAGTGGAGACATTATCTGCTTCCTAAGGAGTTTTTTTTGTATACTGATCATCAAGCTTTGCAATATTTGAATAGTCAAGGGAAATTGAATCAAAGGCATTTGAAATGGGTTGAGTTTTTGCAGAGTTATACATTTGTTTTGAAACACAGGAGTGGAAAGTCTAATAGGGTTGCAGATGCTCTTAGCAGAAGGCAACTATTGATGACAGAAATGCAGATTGAAGTGGTTGGGTTCAAGGAACTCAAGAATTTGTATCCAGAGGATCCTGATTTTGGTGAAGCTTGGAAAGCTTGTACAGAACCTGTTACTCTAGACAGGATGAAATGGTTAGATTTCATCATCCAGGATGATATGCTATTCAGAGGGAGTCAGTTATGCATTCCATGAAGTTCTATGAGGGAGAATCTCATCAAGGAGAAGCATAGTGGAGGATTGGCTGGACATTTTGGTCGTGATAAAACCGTTGGTTTGGTTAGTGAGAATTATTATTGGCCACAGTTGCAGCAAGATGTGAAGAAGTTTGTACAGAGTTGCAGAGTATGTCAGATGGTGAAAGGAGTGAAGCAGAATACAGGATTGTATCAGCCATTACCTGTACCAGAGAAGCCTTGGGAGGATATCAGCATGGACTTTGTTCTTGGTTTACCGAGGACACAGCGGGGACATGATTCAATTTTTGTGGTAGTTGACAGATTTTCAAAGATGGCACATTTCATTCCCTGCAAGAAGACTAATGATGCTGTTCATGTAGCAGAATTATTTTTCAGAGAAGTAGTGAGACTTCATGGTTTGCCAAAGACCATAGTTTCAGATCGAGACACTAAGTTTGTTGGATATTTCTGGCGTACGTTGTGGAAAAAGTTGAAGACAGATTTGAAATTCAGTTCATCACATCATCCACAGACTGATGGACAGACAGAGGTGGTGAATAGGAGTTTGGGAAATTTGCTGAGATGTTTGGTTGGAGATAAGCCAACAGGATGGGATTTGATTTTACCACAGGCAGAATTTGCATACAATAATTCTGTCAATAGGAGCACTGGTAAATCACCATTCCAAATTGTATATGGAAGTAGTCCAAGAAATGCATCTGAATTGAGAAGGATAGCTAAAGGAGAAATAAGTAGTGCTGAAGCTGAAGATTTTGCAAAACACTTGAAGAACATCCATGAGGAGGTGAGGAAGCATATTAACAAGATGAATGCGTAGTATAAGGCTAAGGCGGATGAGAAAAGGAGGTATAAGGAATTTCAGGTTGGTGATGAAGTCATGGTTCATTTGTGGAAGGAGCGGTTTCCAGTTGGTACATATAACAAGCTGAAAATGAAGAAGTTTGGACCATGTAGGATATTGAAGAAACATGATTCAGGAAATGCATATGAGGTAGAATTGCCTACTGAGCTAAATATTTCACCAGTGTTTAACATTTCAGATCTGACAGAGTATCATGAGGGAGGTGTTGAAGATGAGATCACAGCAGCACAGTGGAGTATTCCAGCAACTAGTTCAGACACTAAGGAGATTGAAGATATACTGGATAGTCGTGTTGGCAGAAGCACAAGGAACAGGACATATGAAGAATATCTGGTCAAGTGGAAAGGACGACCTGTTGAAGATTCATCATGGCTAACAAAGGAGGAGGTTAACCGTCTTGGTTTTCCTCTGCACACCTGAGTCGTGACAGGGTCACTTCTCAAATTACCCCGGGTGTCTGATGCAGGAGCATCCTGGGTGTAAGAGCAATCTTGCATCACCCAAAAATATTTCTATTTTTATATTCAATAAGGGTTATTTTGTGCAGAGCTGCTATTTATGGAAAGTTACTATTTTTGGTAATTTTGTATGTGCTCAGAATGATCTGATTTCTTTCTTGGAGGTTCATTTTGGTCATATAAGTCTGCCAGTAAAGTTTCATTGCCAGATCAAGTGTATATTGGAAGATATTGAAGATTTTCGGTATTGGCAGCAGGGTACAAAAACTTTGAACTCAGTTTTGAAGGCTTTAGAGGCCCCGGATGAGGTCAAAAATTTGGGTGATGGGCGCTTGCGCGGGTCAAGCCTGTAGAGCGCTTCGTGGTGTTTCCGAAATGGGGTTATAATAGCCGATCGGGTCAACTGGTGATGACTTATGGTCTTCGGAAGTTGGGCCACCTGAAATGGCGAAAAATAATTTTCTTCAAAATTTTTGTTCGGGTTTCAAAGGTTATCTTGAGCCCACTATGATGTAATGAAATGTTAAATAAAATAATTCTAAGTTTGGTCGGCCTTATTGGCTAAAATTCTGGAACCTTCCCAGGCGGTGGAAAATTGCCTATATAAGGAAGGCTGTATTATTGTCTTAGGCAGTTCAGAATAGTTCTGGGTAGTAGATCTGGGTATTGATTCGAGGCTTTGTCCTAAAGAATATTGCAAGGGAATGCCCATGTGGCTTTGCATATTGTAATTCTGAAAGTTTGTAATTCCACATTTGTGGAGATAATAAGAAGCCAATTTTCTGTCCTTGCATACTATTGTTGTTGCTTCTCTTTTTCTGTTATGTGTTTTTGGTATTAAGGGGAGCACCCTTCATCAGCTCTTTAAATGCTACTATTCTCAATTGGCAGAGGGATCCTGATGGTGACCATGTTTGTCTTGATGGGTTGATGGTCCTCATTTATGAGGTTCTAAAAGCTAAGAAGGTTGAGATGCCTCAGTTGAACTAGAAGGCCCTCGAAGACTATGATATAGATGGTAAAGAATCAGAGGAACCCTTCATGGAGAAAACTAAAGATGGGGTGAACCCACAATAGTGGGTTACACTTTTTAGCCTGAATGGACACTAAACTCTACATTTTGAGAAAAATTTTCAGATTCGGATGCATATTGCCATTGAACCGCTCGAAATCGGAGGATGAAGTAAATTAGAGTCTTTTAGGATTTTCTGTCTAGATTCTAAATATATTTATTTTTTATTTATTTTGAATTTTTTTGAATACTTTTTTCTTTCTCCCATGAAAACTTTTATGGTGTTGAAAACGTCATTTTCAAATAGTAACACTATTTTCATAGAGCATAACTTTTTTTGTAAAATAGATATGTATGAGATTCTTTTGAATTTAGTTTTGTAACATCTATATGGAGGGCATGCAATTGGTTTGATGACATTATCACTATTATTTCATATTTTATTAACGTTTGAAGTTGACTAAACCAAAATTTTGACCTACCTTGACTACATAGCTTATAACTTATTGTGTATTTATCAAATTTCAATTATTTTTTTTTAATAGAAAGTAGACTTGAATATGGAGGGCATTGTTATTTTTAAAAAAAAAAAATCCTTGTTTTACTATTTTTTGTTAAATGTCAAACTTAGAGGTTTGTATTTGATAAAAAACCTGCATTCATTTAACGTAAAAAATCATACACATAATAAATTTAAAAATAGTCAAATATATAATCGTTAGAAATCTAGTTCTGAGTACTTGTTGTATGCAAAAGGATGTCTTTTTATTCATCCATTTGATCAGTGTGCTTGAGGCCCAAAGCCATGAAATTCTCAGAATTTCTTGAAAACTTGAAACCATGTCCCATTTTAGGCACTTTCGATAGAAAGTACTAAATTTCGATCAAAAGTACTTTGGCAAAAAATGCAAAATTTAGTCAATACTAAGGGACTTTCGATTGAAAGTCATCTAGTTTTGATCAAAAGTCAAGTTTGACTTTCAATCAAAACCAATGTCGACCTATTTGGTGGCATTTCTGGGTCTATATTAAGGGACTTTTGATCGAAAGTCATCTAGTTTTGATCAAAAGTCAACTAGACCAATGTCAGCCTGTTTGGTGGCATTTTTGAGTAATAAGAATTGGGTATAAATAAATGTATATTTTTTTCATTTCATAAATTCGAAAGCTATAAAATAATTCACATTTAGGAGAAGGAAGACATTTTGGCATGGAATAATTTTCTAAGTTGTGATGGGAAATAAAAAGAGAAGGCTAAACAAAAATACATGACATTATTCAGAAGAGACTGAACAAAGACTATGTGAAGAATCATGAAAAAGATATCATCGTCGGAATCAAGGTATGTCTAAGATGTCTCTAGATAGATATTTTGAGTTTATGGTCAAGACTTGTCTTAATGTTCATGTAAATGTGATATTGTACAGGTCTATTAGACTTAACTAGACGTAATTGTAGACTTATTTGGACTAATAGAACTTATTAAGACTAATTAGGACCTATTCTAGGACTATTATGACCCAATTAGAATCAATGAGAACCAATTAGTACCTAATTAGACTCAATTAGGACTAATTAGGACTTAATAGGACCTATTAGGACTAATTAGGACCTATTAGGACCCATTAGGACCTATTAGGACTAATTAGGACCTATTAGAAACTAATTAGGACTAATTAGGACCTATTAGGACTAATTAGGACCTAATAGGACCTATTAAGACTAATTAGGACCTAATAGGACCTATTAAGACCTATTAGGACTAATTAGGACCTAATAGGACCTATTAAGACTAATTAGGACCTAATAGGACCTATTAAGACCTATTAGGACTAATTAGGACCTATTAGGACCTATTAGAACCTAATTAGGACTAATTAGGACCTATTAGGACCTATTAGAACCTAATTAGAACCTATTAGAACCTATTAGGACCTATTAGAACCTAATTAGAACCTATATGAACCTAATACTACCTAATAGGACCTATTAGGACTAATTAGGACCTAATAGGACCTATTAGGACTAATAAGGACCTATTAGGACCTATTAGGACTAATTATGACCTATTAGGACCTATTAGGACTAATTAGGACCTATTAGGACCTATTAGAACCTATATGAACCTAATTATCTAACCTATATGAACCTAATTAGAACCTACTACGACCTATTAGAACCTAATTAGAACCTATATGAGCCTAATACTACCTAATAGGACCTATTAGGACTAATTAGGACCTTTAATAGGACCTATTAGGACTAATTAGGACCTTTAATAGGACCTATTAGGACTAATTAGGACCTATTAGGACCTATTAGGACTAATTAGGGCCTATTAGGACCTATTAGAACCTAATTAGGACTAATTAGGACCTATTAGGACTAATTAGAACCAATTAAACTCAATTAGGACCAATTAGGACCTAACATGACCTACTAAATTCAATTAGGACTAATTAGACTCAATTAAGACCAATTAGGACCTAATATGACCTATTAGACTCAATTAGGACCAATTAGACTCAATTGGGACCAATTAGGACCTAATATGGACCAATTAGGACCTAACATGACCTATTAGACTCAATTAGGACTAATTAGACTTAATTAAGACTGGTTAGGACCTAATATGGACCAACTAGGCTCAATTAGGATGTCAACTAGACTCAATTATGACCAATTAGGAACAATTAGGACCTAATTAGGACCTATTAGATTCAATTATGACCTATTAGATCCAATTATACTCAATTAGGACCAATTAGGACCTAATATGACCTATTAGACTCAATTAGGACCAACTAGACTCAATTATGACCAACTAGACTCAATTAGGACCAAATAGACACAATTATGACCAATTAGGACCTAATTAGGACCTATTAGATTCAATTATGACCTATTAGATCTAATTATACTCAATTAGGACCAATTAGGACCTAATATGGACCAACTAGACTAAATTAGGACCAACTAGACACAATTATGACCAATTAGGACCTAATTAGGACCTAACATGACCTATTAAACTCAATTAGGACTAATTAGACTCAATTAGGACCAATTAGGACCTAATATGACCTATTAGACTCAATTAGGACCAATTAGACTCAATTGGGACCAACTAGGACCTAATATGGACCAATTAGGACCTAACATGACCTATTAGACTCAATTAGGACTAACTAGACTTAATTATGACCAATTAGGACCTAATTAGGACTTATTAGATTCAATTATGACCTATTAGATCCAATTATAGTCAATTAGGACCAATTAGGACCTAATATGACCTATTAGACTCAATTAGGACCAATTAGACTCAATTAGGACCAATTAGGACCTAACATGACCTACTAAACTCAATTATGACTAATTAGACTCAATTAGAACCAATTAGGATCAACTAGACATAATTATGACCAACTAGACTCAATTAGGACCAATATGGACCAACTAGACTCAATTAGGACCAACTAGACACAATTAGGACCAATTAGGACCTAATTAGGACCTATTAGATTCAATTATGACCTATTTATACTCAATTAGGACCAATTAGGACCTAATATGGACCAACTTATACTAATTATGACCAATTTATACTTCATACATGTGTAGGAAATGCTCAATAATCACAAGCTGAACAAGCCCAACCTTCATAAGTTGGAGAAGGGTCATCACAAGCTCAACAAGCCCAACCTTCAAAAGTTGGAGAAGGGTCATCACAAGCTCAATAAGCCCAACCTTCAGAAGTTGAAGAAGGGTTATCACAAGCTCAACAAGCACAAGTCTCAGAATATCAAATAAATACACATCTCTCTCTTTCTCTCATTGACTCTCTCGATTTAGTCACTGTCTCAATTTAGTCTCTTATTGGTAAATATACATTTTGGGTCTTTCCCCTAAGAATAAGTTATTGTTTTTGTTGTGTACATGCAGCCTTTGATGATGAAAATGTTGGACAAGGGGCATCCCAAGTTGATTCAACCCAAGGTCAAACAAGTATGTGTTTCTCTCATTAATATATAAATTATTATAGGTAGAACATGTTCAAGAGCTTGTAAATATGTATTTCATGAAGGTCCCCTTAAGATGAGATATTAAGATTTTTTATTTTATTTTATTTGCAGTGGAAGTGCAAGAAACATATGTGAATGATAGTCTACTCCAATAGTTGAAGAGAAAAATTAATCGTAAAAGCATAGATCATTTAATTGAAATGGATGTGGAAAAATTGAGAGATTATGCTAAACAACCCATAAATATTACGAAGAGGGCATTGAATAAAAAGTCTAAGCAAATAATGAAACAATTTGAGAATCTTGGTACACTTGAAAAAACTCAACTGTTATCAATTACACTTCTTAAAGATGAGTTAAAAGAGCCATTAAAATTATTGGGTGTAGATGCAAGTTTGAAAAAGTTAAAATCAAGTAACAAACAAAAAAATATTGTTGACAGTGTTAAGGAAGGTTTGCATTCCATTGGGAAAACAACTAGATCTATAGATAGGTCCATTTCAAGAAGAGTGATACTGACATCTATTTTAAATAAAAACATGTCCCAAAGAAGACAAATTTCTTCACTTTCATCTCAGATCGGGTACATTAGGAAAACAATGACACACTATTTGAAAAGAAGAATCAATTTGGATGATACTGCATTGGAAGGTAATTGGGAACTAATGTGTAGAGCTCCTCAGTCTGATAGAATTAATGAAACAATTAGGAACTTAGTTACGTCATTTTGGACTAATCATACTCATCCTTCACCAAATACAAGAGACATTATCAAGAAGAGGACTGGGCCTAAGGAATATTTCCAGCACACAAAACATTGGTTGGACACCACACAACATGAATTGTATCTCTCATTTTGTAACTCAAATCCTAACATTAAGATTGGACAAACAATGTTTGAAAGATTAAAGCCATTTTTTGTAAAGATAAATAAATCTTTTGAAACTTGTTGTCGATATCACATTGAATTTGATCTCTACTACCAAGGGTTTAGAAAGATGATAGAAGAAAGTGGTGGTTCTCAAAATGATTTTCCTAAACGTCCAAGTCAATTCATAACATCAATCTTATGTAACAAATCAATTGATCATGAAATACCTGAAATAGATTGCATAAGAGGAACTTGTCAAACATGTGGGGATTTGGCTAAATTTCCTTTGAGACTTGAAGATACTGACATGGTGAGGATGATAAAATGTAAGAGATACAAGTACATAAAGTCTGAAACAAAAGTCGGGAAAGAATCAACAAGGTTGGAATATGTAGAAGATGAGATACCTATTGCAACATTTATGGAGAATTTTTGTAAATTGATTCAACCATACATACGACATGTTTTTTTTGCTAAATGGTAAGTAGAACAATTCCAAATACAAAAAGAATCTTTTCCAATTGGAATGATTTTATTGGTTGTTGATTTTGCAGAGAACTACTCCTTTGTATCTCAAAAACAACTTCAAGCAGAATACTACTATATAGAGTAGGTGACTATCATGGTACATGTGTCTTATCGACATGCATAATTAGATTTGGATGGTGTTGAAAGTACATACGAAGCACGAGTCATAAAGAAATAATATCACTTTTACATTAGTGATGATAAAGAGCATGACATACATTTTGTCGAGCATTGCTTTAAGACATTTTTTGGATATTTGTAAAACAAAGGCATCAAAATTGAAAAGCATTTTGTTTGGTTGGATGGATGTGCAACACAATTTAAATCAGCAAGGCCATTTTACACACTATGTAGATATCATCGATACCAAAAGATACCACATATTTGGAGTTTCTTTGAGAGTGGACATGGAAAGGGAGAGCATGATGGTGTGGGAGCTTGTATTAAATGTGCTTTAAGAAAGTATCAACTAGACTATCAGGGATATTGTATAAATAATGCTCATGATGTAGTTGAGTGGTGCAAGATGCATTTTATGGTGCCAAATCTTGATAACACATCATCACGATCAGATCGAGTCATACCCTTCCGAGTATTCTGGGAGATAACAGGTACTAATTTTAAATTTATTGATCATTGTTTGAGTTAACTTATAATATATATATATATCTTTAATTTTTACATGTGACCTCTCTATTGTTCAGGTGTTGACAGAAGATCAATCCTTGGATGCAAGAGAGTAGACAAAAAAAGATCCCTACATTTAGTTATGAGTACGGATAGTAATGTGTGGTCATTTACACTAGAGATTATTCATGCTTTTGTTATGACTGCATTTCTGAAAACTATGAAGAATGTATCAACCAAAAATGTGGATATGTTAGTGAATGGAATTTGGTTCCACTAGATGTTACAAACACAAATGACGTTCAGGATGAAAGCTTTGATGACATTCCATTGATTTCTATAGATTATGACCATATTTCAAGTTTGATCAAAATTGGTACGTGTGTGTTTACATGTACATGTTTTTAAAAAGGATTCATAAACTCAATTCATTTAAATAAAGTTTGTTTAATTTATATTTACAAGTTCCTAAAATTAAAAGTTCACTTTAAATGCAGGACATATTTTTGCAGTAGGAGCAGAGCCAAGAAATATGTAAGGTGTTAGTTACTATTTATTATGTTTCTGCAAGGAGAGGATGAAGCTAACATAGAATGAAACAAGCAATGGAATTATGTTTCCCACAGGTTCTAGTACTGTATTTAAGTTTTTTTATATGGTTAGTAGTTATCATGTATCTATATATTTAACATTAAGGAACACATTGTGCAGGTTTAGTTGTCGTGCAAGGAACATATTTGAAGCAAACCAAAATACTTAAACATGGGATTCATTTTATTGATTATCAACCTAACAATAAGGTTTATTAGTATAGTCATCTTGTAATTGCCATCGTCCTATCTCTTGTTCCTGTGATGGGATGTGGCATTCGTAAGTGGAGACTTGATACTGATGACCATGAGAGAATATTAGATGTTATTCGAGAGAGAGATGAACCATTTGATGTGGACTAAATCATGCATGAAATATTATTTGAACTAAATTTTTCACGGGCGAGACCAGAGGTTTTCTTAGCTCCATTCTTTCCTACTGGTGCCCATAGTGAATGGAGCTTGAATTAAATTAAAAATTAAGAATATATATAGAGATCTCAAATTTATGTCTTACACTTGTGGATCTATGATATATTAATTATCTACCTGAATATGAAGCACTCTAACTTTGGAATATGAATGTGTGTATGTATTGAATTTGTATGTGTTACATTAGGACATGCATGTTCTAAATATAAAATCTACTTGAAGTACAACAACATTAAATTAAAAGTACATGCACAATTATTATCAAATGTACATTTAAATATATAAGTAAGATTCAATGAAACATCTAGGGACCTCAATTATATAACTGTCACATGTGTCAAATTTACATCATTCATAACTTTCATTAAATAAACATGTGTACAATCAAACATCATTCATGTATGTAATCTATTTAATTCAAACATCATTCATGTATGTAATATATTGAAATCAAGTTCATCAAATTTAAATTAAACATGTACATGTATGTGTATGTAATCTATTGAAAATATTGAAAATTTACAAGTTCATCACACATGCACATGTATCTAGAGTGAAAGTATATATATAACATGCATGAAACATCAATCATGTGTGTAGATCAAGTACTGTAAATATGAAACATATGAATCAATCAAGTGTCAAACATTCTATCAAAATCCCATCTAGAAATGAAATATAACATCAAACACATCAATCGGTCATGTAGAGTCTAGAAATGAAATATAGTTCATCAAACACCATGGTGAATATATATATATATATATATATATATATATATATATATATATTATATGAAATATGTCTCTAATCAAATATGAATGTGCCTATGACTCATCATGTCGACTCATCACTAAGCGGTCACACCTAGAGTGACTATCATGCTCTGAAGGATGTGCAGATCCCTACAAAGAAAGAGATATATATAAATTAAAATATATAAACATTGTACAAGAAAACATGTTATAAAGTGTGTGGAACATAGATAATAAATTAAAAACTCACCTGTCCACTACTGATGTCATCATCGAGTGAGTCCCGACAATGTACACGATCAGTACCCAAAGAAGGAGTAACAAGAGGCATATCCTGGCAGACAAAAAATATATATCATATATATATGTGTGCATGTGCATGTAAATTTCAATTGATTGAAATTTTGAAAATAAATTTAAGTTTAATTGTAACATTAAAAATACATGTATATAATCTGATTTATACCTGTGTAGGTGGTGGAAACTGATAGTACTCAGATTCCCTGGCCTCAATCCTATCAACCAAGGTATCAAGATTTTGTTGTGTCTGGTCCAAGCTCAAATCTACATCTACAACATGAGTAGACTACACATGCCTCTCTAATGATGAATGCAATGGACTAACCAGATGAGATGGCATGGAAGTCATATCATCATGTGTCAACAAATATAGATAACCTATAGTGGTCATGCTGAACTCAACATCATCAAGGCCAACATCAAAGAACTGATGCCCTGCACTGACTGAAGGGTCTGTACACCATGCCTCTCCCTGTGTAGCAATAGAGTGGTCAGTAGGTGGATCCTCATGAGCACTGCCACTATGGCCATGATCTAGGTGAGAAGGATGTGGTTGAGTGTATCTGACAGTACCCACATGAGATCTAACCTCTGATATGGGGATATCATGCTCTGCTGCTATAAATGCATATGCATCCAATAGATCCTCAGCCAAGCTTGTCAATGTCACATGTGTCATCTCTCTTGTAAGTTCCTCCAAGCTAGAAAGTGAAGGTATGCTTGCTGTAGTGTACATGTCATTTGTGGTCCTGCTAGCGGATGCTCCACTTGATGATTTGGAGTGTCATTGAGACATCAGGTACTGATCAACCTGATCACTAGATATGGATGTGGCATCTACTGCAATGTCCCCCACACTATCAATCACAGCTTGAAGCTGGGTGCTATGAATAACATCATTTGCAACATGGCCTAATGAAGGAGCTATAGCAGGTGCCCTCTGACCAACAATGGCCATGTGTATTGGTCTCTGTTGATCAGCTCGATGATAAGCATCTTTATCAGCAAGCCTACCATACCCCTGTCCTAGATGTGCTGGAAAGTTAGTGTAATTAAGAACATGACCTAAACAAACCTCAACAAAAATCTATTGTGCAAAGTACAGTGGAATTTGGTTGTTATTCAGATAATGACCATGGGCAGCTAGAAATCTAGGGTATATCAATGTTGATATAGCAGGATCCTCACACCTGGTAACTTGATACCCCTTCACATAATTTTTATCTGCATAAGATAGGAAAACTTCCCTTTTCAAGGTCGCTTTAGGCACTAAAGCCTACACCTCCTTAAGAGAAAGACCAAAGCCAACCTCTTGTCTCTTTCTCTCAAGTATGGCCTCTATAATATCTGGGGCATAGGGAGTGGTACCATGAATGTCATCCCTAATGCTAATCAAGCTATTGAGGATGGACTGACACGTGCTCTTATAGACAATAGAGCTAGACAAATTATTTATAGATTTGTGCAACCATTGAATCTCTCTATTAGTGCGTGAAAATAGTTCTACAGGGGGAATCGGTGCATCTGCCATGTGTGATGTGTAATAATATGTCTGATAGATCTATAATATGTATGTACCTGAAAGATTTTATTTACTGTCAAATAAAGTCTACATATACATGTACATTTTCCTAATTTAAATAAAAATAAAATTAAATACTATGCGTGCATTTCACTACATTATTTGAAAGTAAAATCAATTACATAAATTACATGTTTAAATGTAAATTACATTTTAATAGGTCTAATGGGGTCTTAAAGGGTCATATAACCTATCATAGGTCCTAATAGGTCTAATTAGGTATGTAATAGGTAAAATTAGGTAAAATTAGGTCTAATTGGGTGTGATTAGGTCCCAATTGATCTAATTGGGTCTAATTAGGTGAGGCACTAATAAGTCTTAAGGGGTCATATTACTCATAGTGGGTCTAATTTGGTATTAAAGGGGTCATATAACAGGTATTATAGGTCCTAATAGGTCTAATTAGGTCATAACAACTAATTGGGTCTAATTAGGTACTAATAGGTCTAATTAGGTGCGTTAATATAGGTCTTAAGGGGTCATGTTACTCATAGTGGGTCTAATGGGGTCTTATGGGGTCATATAACTTGTCATAGGTCCTAATAGGTT